>CM073463.1:60408660-60623660 GCA_037074535.1 Gleditsia sinensis | reverse complement strand
CCATCTATTGGTAATTATATAGAGCAACAAGGTTTTGCTCATTGCAAACAGAGGGATGAATATCCTAACCCGGAAGCCCAAATTTTTTTTAATATGTTAGAAGCTGCACATGCTCCTTTGTATGACGGTTGTGAAAATTATTCTGAATTGTCAGCTGCAGTGGAAGCTTTGGGTATCAAGTCAGACTTCAACATATCTGAGAATTGTTTCAATCGGTGGGTACAATTTATGGGAAATGCATTGCCAAATGAAAATCGTATGCCTTAAAACCTATACCGTGCAAACAAATCAGTGGAGCAATTAGGATTAGGTTGTATAAAAACTCACTATTGTCGAAACGGATGCAATGTTTATCATAGTCCTCTTGATAAGGAGCTTCGTCACTATAAATTTTATGGTGAAGAGCGTTACAAAAGGGTCATCAGAAATGGCAAGGCAAGAGAACTTCTAGTGAAAAAAATATGGTATTTTCCACTTATTCCAAGGCTACAAAGAATTTATTCCTCAATGCAAACTGCAAGTCAAATGAGATGGCATCGGGAAACTGTGAGGGTAACAGGCTCTTTGTCTCATCCATCTGATGGCGAAGCCTGAAAAAAATTCGATGAAAAATATCATGAATTTGCAATGGACCCTCGAAATGTGAGGTTAGGTTTGTGTGCTAATGGATTTACTCCATTTGATAAAACTGGTCGGACTTATTCATGTTGGCCAGTTATTGTTACCCCTTACAATCTTCCTCCTTGGATGTGCATGAGAAGAGAGTTATTGTTTTTGATCATTATAATTCCTGGTCCTTCCAATCCAAAGAATTAATTGATGTGTATTTGCAACCACTTATAGATGACCTCAAACTTTTATGGAATACTGGTGTCACGACTTATGATGTCTCACTAAAATAGAACTTCAATATGAAAGCTTGTTTGTTGTGGACCATTAATGAATTTCCTGCATATGGGATGCTTTCAGGTTGGATGACAATGGGAAAACTTGCTTGTCCAATATGTATGGAGTGTTCAAAGGCATTCACCCTTCGACATAGTCAGAAGACATCTTTCTTTGATTGACATAGACAATTCTTGCCTCTTGATCATAGTTACCGAAGAAATAAGAATGTTTTTCGGAAGAGACATACTGAAACATCTTTACCTCCGCCTCGGTTAACAGGTGAAAAAGTGTTGGAAACGGTTAGACATATGCCTAGCATAACTAAAGAGACATATGATAATATCCCAGGGTATGGAGTTATTCATAACTGGACGAAGCAATCTATATTTTGGGAGTTACCATATTGGAAAACAAATCTTCTTCCACACAATCTAGATGTTATGCATATTGAGAGAAATGTCTTCTTGAATATTTTATACACAGTGATGGACACTAAAGGTAAGACAAAAGACAATTTTAATGCAAGGCTCGACTTGGCGAAAATTTGTAGATGAAATGAATTAAAGCTGTAGGATGGAAGAGATGGCAAGCTAATTAAACCCAAAGCAAAATACACATTAACTAAGAAACAAAGATTAGCTGTGTGTGAATGGGTCAAAAAATTGAAACTTCCAGACGGATATGCCTCTACATTATCAAGGTGTGTTGACATGAGAGAAGCAAAGTTGTTTGGTATGAAAAGTCATGATTGTCATGTGTTTATGCAACACTTGCTCCCAATTGCATTCAAAGTATTACCAAAGCCTATTTGGAATACACTCATAGAATTTAGTCAGTTCTTTCGAGAATTGACTTCCCCATTGTTGCGAGATCCACTTTACATGTGATGGAAAAAAAAATTCCAGTCATTCTTTGCAAATTAGAACAAATTTTTCCTCCAAGTTTTTTTGACTCAATGGAACACCTTCCAATTCATTTGCCATATGAAGCAAGGGTTGGAGGTCCAGTGTAATATCGATGGATGTATCCATTTGAAAAGTAGAGTTATGTATCCTTTTTGTTTTTTTTTTAATTATGGAATCATATTCATAGTACTAAATGTATCAATTAAGTGTATTAGGTCTATTCGCACACTAAAAGACAAGGTGAAGAACACAGCTGCAGCTGAAGGATCAATTTGTGAAGCTTATTTGGTAGAAGAAACCTCTACATTTGCATCCTACTATTATCCACCTGATGTTCCATGTAGAAGGACTCAAGTACCACGAAATGATGATGGAGATCAAGGTTGTTTAAATAGACCACCGCTTTCTATCTTTAATTATCTTGGTCGTCCAACCGGAAGATGCATATCCTTCATGTTAGAAGAAAGGGACTTGCAAACCGCATATTTATATGTTATTCTAAATTGTCTTAAAGTGAAGCCATTTTTAATGTAAGTGTATAAAATGCTCATTTAAGTGTTATATAAATATATATCACTATAAATTGTTCTAACATGTTTTTTAAATGTAGCACATATACTAATATGTTACAAGAATGTGGGATGAGTGACTCGGAAGTGGACAGACAAATCTCCACAATGTTTCCTGTTTGGTTTAAAGAATACGTATGTTGCACAAATTCTCCTTAATTCCTTATTTTCTAACATTTTGCTTCTTATGTGAGACTGACTTAAATATTTGATGACTAGGTGTTAAATAATAATGTTGAAGATGCCTTTCTAAAGAGTTTGGAATGGGGTCCTCAAAGAAAAGCCAACAAATGGCCATCATATTATGTAAATGGTTATAAATTTAATACAAAAGATCATGGCCAAGGTATGGGTACAACAAATTTCGATGTATGTTGTCAAGGTGGTACGGATGAAACAATAGAAAATAATTATTATGGGGTTTTAACAGAAATTATTGAAGTACACTATACAGGATGACCTATAAAGATGTTAGTTCTATTCAAATGTGATTGGTTTGATCCCACCTTAAATCAGGGAACAAAGGTAGAAAACTATGGAATTGTTGAGGTTAGAACATCCAGGAGATATAAAAATTATGATCCTTTTATATTTGCACAACAAGCAACACAAGTATATTATACACAATATCCTGAAGGGCAACGTGATTGGTTAGTAGTGATCAAAACTAAGGCACGAACCACAATACAAACCGCAATAGAAACTAAAATGCCTGAAAGTGATGCTCCATACCAAGAAGAGTCATCAATGCAATCACCTGTAATAGTTACAAATGAAAATCTCGAGCAGAGTCTTGTTAATATTGAAGGCCCTGTGGATGAAGTATATGGTTCTTCTTTGAACCTACATGAAGTACATACAGATATAGATATTGAAATAGAAGATGTGGATGAAGAAGATACTGAGGAAGAAGGAGAATGGGAAGATGAAGAAGAAGAGGAAGAAAATGATAATGATGAAGATGTTTAGGTATTGTTAGGTTTCTTCATTTTACTAAGTGTATTATGTAGATTATATATTATGTACTTTTGAAGTAGGTTATAAATCTATGGTAGTATGGTTATGAGTTTTGTTATCATTGTTGTCATGCCCCTACTTTAGGAATGCGAATACCTCTATTATCCGTTAAACTTTATTATCATGCAATTGTAAATCGTTTCATAATACCACATATATGAATAATACCACACGTTTTCAAGTTAACAATACTAATAGTTATACATGCCAAGTCTATATATATCAGGTTTACAACGGAAACAAGGATCCTGCCTGTGACATTCAGAGCAACTCTAGAGTACAAATATATTACAATATAAAACACTGAGAGCCTAGAAACAATTTAGGCTCACCACCGAAGTACGACCCCTAGTTGATCACGTGGCTGCTGGACCAAACTCTGTGTCTTTATCTGAAAAATAGATCTACATCGTATAGTGAGTTTAACAATTAAGTGAGCAGATAACACCTCCTATAACCTCTAAGGTTAACATATGGATGTACTTTTCATTTCAAAGATTCTCATAAAGAAAAGTTACATTCAGAAGTACATTAATATGGGACCCGCATTTCAAAACATCTCTGTTAACAATTCATATTCATATTCAAAATCATATACAAAACTGTAAAATCATTTATCAAATAATGTTATGCATCAAATATTTCTCATATAACTTATTCAGAGGATCCCATATCAGAACCACCATACCAGAGTTTGACCCCTTCCGTACTTTGGTGGTATAGGATTTACCTAAACTCAGCATCCTGCTGAGGTTTGCCCTACTACCAATCAAGAGGACACGCGAAGGGACTCTGTATGGGTCTTTCCTAAGCACACAGCAAGGCAATGCAAATAACATCTCATATAACTGGCATCTCGCCATCATATAACTGGCATCTCGCCCATATATAGGAGGCATCCGCTCTCCCTCACATATAATCTCCCGTGTGTTAGCCCTCACACGAGGCTAGCACCACCTCCCCTGCTAGCTGAGGCAATCAAGGTGTGCACCAGGGCTAACATCACCTGCTGTTAGCAGATAGTGTTTCCAATAGTATTCCTCCATATAAAATACCATATGCACATATGCCATAAAATTCGGTATAAAATTCTCAATATAATATAGGCTTTCAATTTCAGTATATTCATCTGTCAAAACTTCTCAATTAGGGAAATCATGTATACATGCCCATATCTGAGGCAAACATATCACTTTATAAATCAATGTCACATGCATAACATATTTTCTTTAGCATGTAATGCGAAATACATTTAAAAATTACATGTTCAATGTGTTTCAAAATTCATTTCAAAAATCATACTCTTCTTGAACTAAATATCATATTTCAACCATTTTAGATATTCCAAACCATTCCAGAAACATTTTAAAGTATAAATAACATGTAACCATACTCATTTATCAAT
Organism: Gleditsia sinensis; assembly: GCA_037074535.1. NCBI lineage: Eukaryota > Viridiplantae > Streptophyta > Magnoliopsida > Fabales > Fabaceae > Gleditsia > Gleditsia sinensis. Next base: position 60,618,876 of record CM073463.1, on the reverse strand, counting down.
GTAAAGTTCAAGAAGAGTAAAATCAAGTAATAGGAAGAATCATCTACTCACAAATTTGAGGTACAAAGTTGGACACCCTTAAAATCTTCGTTTCTGATCCGAATTCGGTAAAATAAACTCCAAAATCGAGTCCAGAAGGTCCAACAACCTTGAAAATGACTCCAAATTTGTAAAATTGTGCCTATAGGAACTCAGTCAACACAGGTCAACGCTATGGGTACTATTTACCGCTAAAAAATACTATTCACGACCACTATTCACTACTAGAAATCACTATTCCCCGTCACAAAAAAATTACCAAATCACCGAAACAAATTCATATCTTAATGTTCATATAACTTCTGAATCCATCTACAGATTCAGATTTCTAATTTGAGATCTCTAAGTAAAAGTTTCAGAATTTACATTTTTTCTATATTTTCTACTTTAAATCTATGGTGATTCAATGGCTAATTTGAAAAATTGATCGGTCAAAATCGTAGTACTCTTCGTCCTAAATCCAGTAGCACCTTCAGTTTTGAGATCAGAAGCCACTAGGTACTTCCCCGACTTCCTCTTTCGATTATTTTTTTTTAATAATTATTTAATAATTAAATAATTGGATTTTCTTTTATATAAATTCAGTTTTTCATCCTAAAATATCCCAAATTTTTTTAAAAATTTACATTCTCATAAAGCTTTAGTTAAACTCTTAAATCATGATTTTTCTTGACAAAAATCATAATAAAACAAATTTCAAAATAAATAGCTTTATTCATATTAAAAGAAAGAATATTTCTAAAAATACAACAAAAATTCTTTAGAGGCTGGTATAATTATTTTAAGCAAAACAATAATTATTTTACTTAAAAGTCTTCTTACTTTTAGTAAAACATAATCATTTTGAAACAAATAAAAATATATTTGCTTATAACAAAATACTATTATTAAAAAATAAAAATTACGCGCCAAAACGTAAATTCTCATATTCCTTTTAAAATTCTTTAATCCATGTAATAAATAAATTTATTTCTACCGGTTCTTATCTCCATTTTCAAAATTCTCTCTATTATTCAAAATTTTATTTACTTTAGACTTTATTAAATTTACGACTATTACATTCTTCCCCCCTTAAAGAAATTTGGTCCCCGAATTTCATCACCGTAATAGCAGATAAACACTAACCTCATTGATCAAACAAAAGTGGGTATCTGGCGCGCATTTCATCTTCTCTTTCTCAGGTAGCCTCCTCAGAAGAGTGATTTTGCCATATCACTTTAACCATAGGAATTTCTCTTGTCTGCAACTTTTTCACTTGCCGATCTGCAATGCACATCGGCCTTTCCTCATAGGTTAAATTCTTATCCAATTGAATTTCTTGGGGTTGAATGAAATGAGTAGGATCTGGTAAGTATTTCCGTAGCATAGATATATGAAATACTGGATGAACATTACTCAGTTCTGGTGGCAGAGCTATGCAATATGCCACTGCACCTATTCTATCCAATATTTCAAAAGGACCAATATACCGAGGGTTTAACTTCCCTTTCTTTCCAAATCTCATCACTCCTTTCATGGATAATACTTTCAGGAACACTTGTTCACCCTCTAAGAATTCTAACTCCCTTCACCTATTATCAACATACGCCTTTTGTCTACTTTGAGCTGCCTGTAGCCTTTCTCTAATCAGCTTTACCTTGTTCAAAGTTTCTTGTACAAGATCTGACCCTATAAGTTTAGCCTCACCCACTTCGAACCATCCAATGGGGGATTTGCATCGTCTACCATACAAAGCTTCAAATGGAGCCATTTGTATACTAGTCTGGTAACTATTATTATACGCAAATTCAGCCAAAGACAAGTACATATCCCAACTTCCACCAAAATAAAAAATGTAGGCTCAGAGCATGTCTTCTAAAATCTGAATTCTACGCTCAGATTGACCATTGGTTTGGGGATGAAAAGCTGTGCTCAAATCCAACTTCGTTCCTAATGTCTCTTGAAAAGATTTCCAAAATCGTACCATGAACTGCAACCCTCGATCAGATATAATAGATATAGGAACTCCATGTAACCTAACTATTTCATTTAAGTAGAGCCTTGCATACTGAGCTACGTTATAGGTAGTTTTCACAGGTAGAAAGTGTGCTGACTTTGTCATGCGGTCTATAATGACCCAGATAGAATCATATCCTTTGGGAGTCCTTGGTAATCCCATAATGAAATCCATAGTAATTCTCTCCCACTTCCATTCTGGTATTTCTATTCGCTGATGTAACCCTGCAAGTCGTTAATGTTTAGCTTTCACCTGTTGGCATGTCAGACAATGGGAAACAAACTCCGCGATATCCCTCTTCATACCATCCCACCAATACAATTCCTTCATATCTTGATACATTTTTGTCGTTCTTGGGTGTATGGTATATGTAGATCGATGTGCTTCCTCCAATAATTGTTTTCTCAAATCATTGACATTTGGGACACATAATCGTATACCGTATCTTAATACCCCTTCAATATCCACTAAGAATTCAGAATCTTGGGTATCCTTTAATTCATTCTTAATCTTGAGCAAATTGGTATCCTTATCTTGATTAGCTTTGATTTGTTCAACTAAAGAAGATTGAAGCTGCACATGAGCCAAAAATATCCCCGGTTCCTTTAATTCAAATTTTATCCCCTTACTTTCTAACTTATGGATTTCTTCCAACAAGTGTCACGGCCCCAAATGATGGAACACATGACCGGCACGGCATAAGGGTTTCCCCCTAGCCGTAAACCTAACACATAGCATGCACAAACATTCAGCACACAATCCAGAGTACATAATAAATATAACTGGCCACATATGCCACATCCAATATAAGAAAATACTGTATATATATATATATATATATATATATATATATATATATATATATATATATATATATATATATATATATATATATATATATATATATATATATATATATATATATATATATATATATATATATATATATATATATATCTCATGAATTCAACATCCTTGATTCAACTTGGCACATGGCCTCATAATACAAACATTGTTGTAAAACATAAAACTATTTTCCAAGCAACACATCTACACAAGAAGCGAGGATCCTGCCCGTAAGTTCATGGAGATACACTAGACATAAACTTAAACTATACAACCAGTACAACGGAGCCTTGCCCAAACTGGGGCTCACCAATGCTATATTTAGCCTCCTATGGAGCTGTAGCTGGATCAATGTTTCTTTGACTATCTGTGGGGAGAAAACAGAAGAGAGGTGAGATTACCACATCTCAGTGAATGGGTAAATCTTACTATAACAGAAACAGGGCAAACCAAGCACGAGTGTTTCGTAATGAGTTTAATAATTGAAACATTAAGCATTTAACCATAATTTATTAAAAGAAAAGCTAAACAATTCAAATGTATGTTCAAAAGATAAAACAGGATTAAATAAGTAACCGTAAAGCAAATCAATTATGCATGGTAAGTAAGAAGTGAAGTTATTTATGCAATAACAATGATGAATGAGAATGTTTAGAAATATTTAATCTTTAAGAAAAATGCACTAGTTTATTGGAGGTCTCTCCTAACAGATCTATCATCTCCCCCAAGCACACAGCAAGGGTAGGGTACTCACTGTAGGCGTAGACATAAGTTCACCCTAAATCCCCCAAGCACACAGCAAGGGTATGGTAATCACTGTAGGCGTAGACATAAGTCCACCCTAAATCCCTGTGTCTTAGGCAGTCATATGCCCGTCACAGTATCCTAGGCCGAAGCCTTAACATGATCATGGTGCACCAGGGCTAGCACTACCTGCGGCTAGCTAACAGTGATCTAAAAGGGTCCCTCCAATAGAAAATATTTGAAATATGCTATTCAAAAAGTTTAAAGTAAAACATTTCAATAACATTATAATAAAGCGATAATTCTCCATCTAACTCTTTTCATGCATAAAATTTTGTTCTAAAAATATGTTTCATCCATGTATTCCCATAGAGACCTTTATCATCATAAACTTTTCCTTTAAACATATCGTCCGTAGACGTCGCATAGATGTTCGCATGCATCAAATCATTTCATGGCTAACTTAGTTCATTTCTATGACTAAGTTCACATTTCTATAAATCTAGCTCAAATGGAGAATTATCAGTCTAGATGCTTGCCCTGCATACCTAGGGTTCAACTAGGATTGAAATTTATAATTTCTAACATGGTTGGAACATATTGGTTTTCAAAGCGGTAAAAAATTTAACATACATTCCAACTAGTTAAAATCCTACAAGAGAGTTATAAATCAAAATCCTAAAACATGCGCTATAGTATGAAAAACCCACTCACCTTACTAGTAGTCCAACAACGAGAATTTCACCTCGTGATGGTTCAACAACCTAGAAAACATAGACATAACATGAGAATTGGAAAACTCTAAACGTCACTATTCATGCCAGAAAACACTATTCACTCACCGAAAACACTATTCATGCCGAAACCTAAAATCCCTATATTCTAGCATAGAAACTAATTCTAAGACCATCTATGGCAAGAAGTTCGGTAAAAATGAAGCCTAAAACGCGATTGGACTGAATTTACCTTAGATGTTACTATTCATGTGATTTCTCGACAACAATCCGACGGTTTTCCGGTGAAACTGATTGGTGGAGTTTGTAGCTCTCCTTCCCACGAGTCTAACGGTACCTTACTTGCTCAAATTGGACGTTCGGATGATGAGATATCTTAGAGAGAAGGTGGAGAAACATTTTAGAGAGAGAGAGTTAGGGTTCAGATGAAAGAGAAATGAAGAAAAAGGGGGGGACCGCAAAAAAAAACTATCTGACGAATCTCACCGCTGGTGAACTCATTCTCACTGTGGCGAGCCACAATTTTCGCCTGTGGCGAGCATATTTTCGCCGCGGCGAGATCGAAACCAGAAAAACTCATGCTCTCGGGAAAATGCTGCAGCATTCTCGCCGTGGCGAACTCATTTCGCTGAATTTGACAAAATGTCCAACATTAAAGTTGTAGCTCTTTCTCTTAGATTTCTGTAGCCACTTGAATCACCTAATTTGGAGTTGATAAGAAGGAGTTATGAATAAAATAGTGAGCAAAGGTCCAGACCACACTATGCTGCGGTTATTGCCTCTTATCACTATAATATTCACGGAATTAGCAAAAGTTACCAACATCAAAGTTGTAGATATATGTCTTATCTTTCCGTAGAAATTGTAAGCACTTAATTTAGATTTCATATGAGAGAGTTATGCTTATATAAGTGATGAAAGGTCAGAAGAAAAGGTCAGAAACGCTCTAAAATTTTATATTGTTCTCAACTTCCTTGTTTCAAATGATTTGTACTTAACCTTCAAAGGTTTGGGTTATTACATTCTTCCCTCCTTATAAAAATTCGGTCCCCGAATTTTACAAAAACCAACAACATGAAAACATAAGATTATTCTTGGAACAGCTGTGGATACTTTTCTCTCATGACGTGCTCTACTTCCCATGTAGCTTCCTCTTTGGAATGATTCTGCCAAATCACCTTCACTGTAGGGATATCTTTAGACCTCAACTTTTTTACTTGTCTATCAACAATGGCCATGGGTTTCTCTTCGTAGGCCATCTTGTCATCCAAAAGGATTTCCTGCGGTTGAATCACATGAGATGGGTCGGGTAGATACTTCCTCAACATCAAGACATGGAAGACTGGATGCACTTCACTCAATCCAGGTGGTAGGGCTAGGCGGTATGCCACTGTTCCTACCCTATCCAGAATTTCAAAGGGTCCAATATACCTCGAGCTTAATTTCCCTTTCTTACCAAACCGCATGATTCCCTTCATGGGTGATACTCTGAGGAACACGTGATCGCCTAGAGAAAACACCAACTCCCGTCGCCTATGGTCCACATAAGCCTTCTAACGACTTTGTGCAGTTAAAAGCCGTTCCCTTATTAGCTTGACCTTCTCTATGGCATCTTGCACCAAGTCTGGCCCTAGCAGTTTGGCTTCTCCAACTTCAAACCATCCAACGGGAGATCGGCATCTTCTCCCATAAAGAGCTTCAAAAGGTGTCATCTGAATACTAGCTTGATAACTGTTGTTGTATGCAAATTCAGCTAATGGCAGGTATCCTTCCCAACTGCCACCAAAGTCCAAAATACATTCTCTAAGAATATCCTCCAGAATTTGAATCGTGCGTTATGATTGGCCATCTGTTTGGGGATGAAAAGTGGTGCTTAGATCCAACCTCGTCCCCAAAACTTCTTGAAAAGCTTTCCAAAACCTTGCCGTAAATTGTGGACCTCGGTCAGATATGATGGATATAGGGACTCCATGTAATTTGAAGATCTCACTCAGATACAGGCTTGCATACTGAGCCGCATTAAAGGTAGTCTTCACTGGTAAGAAGTGGGATGACTTAGTCATTCGATCCACTATCACCCATACTGAGTCATAACCCTTAGGGGTCCTTGGTAACCCTGTAACGAAGTCCATAGTGATCCTTTCCCACTTCCATTCCGGTATCTCAATCTGTTGGTGCAAACCGGCAGGCTTCTGGTGTGCAGCTTTCACTTGTTGACAAACCAAGCACTGAGCCACAAAATCTGCTACATCCTTCTTCATCCCAGTCCACCAATACAAGTCCTTGAAGTCACTGTACATCTTATTTGTTCCTGGGTGGATAGTATAGGCTGATTGATGTGCCTCCTCCAAAATCTACTTCCTCAAGCTATCCACATCGGGTACACACAAGCGCTTCCCACATCTTAACACTCCTTCAGCATCCACACTGAATTCAGAAGTCTGATTATTCCTAGCTTCATCCTTGAGCTTACACAGCTTAGCATCCTTGTCTTGATCTGCCTTAATCTGTTCAACCAGCGGAGAGTGTAGTTGCATGTGAGCTAACAACATCCCTAGCTCCTTCACTTCAAAGCGCATTCCCTTACCTTCTAGTCGATGAATATCTCTTATCAACGGCCTCCGGAGTAGGGTGATATGGGCTAAACTCCCCATTGACTTTCTGCTCAGAGCATCTGCTACCACATTAGCCTTGCTTGGATGGTACAGGATAGTGCAGTCATAGTCCTTCACCAACTCCATCCACCTCCTCTGTCTCAAGTTAAGATCCCTTTGTTGAAAGATGTACTTGAGGCTCTTGTGGTCTGTATAAATCTCACAGGGTTCACCATAGAGATAGTGCCTCCAAATTTTCAAGGAAAAGACCACTGCCGCCATCTCCAGATCATGTGTAGGATAGTTCTCTTCGTGCTTCTTGAGCTGCCTAGATGCATAGGCTACAACATGACCATTCTACATTAACACACAACCCAAGCCCACCCTTGAGGCGTCACAGTATACTGAGTTTCTTCCTGTGCCCGTTGGGATAGTTAGAACTGGGGTTGTGGTTAGACACTTCTTCAAGGTCTGAAAACTTTCTTCGCATGCATCCGACCACTCAAACTTAACTCCCTTCCTGGTTAATCTGGTCAAAGGAGCAGCAATCCTGGAGAAATCCTTGATGAACCTCCGGTAATACCCTGCTACACCCAAGAAACTTCGGATCTCCGTCACACTATCTGGGCGAGGCCACTGCTGTACTGCCTCTACCTTCTCGGGGTCTACTTGAATGCCATCCTTTGTGACTACATGACCCAGAAACATGACGTTGTCCAACCAGAACTCACACTTAGAGAGCTTGGCATACAACTACTTATCCCTCAAGATCTGCAGAATGACCTGTAGGTGCTGTTCATGCTCCTCATGGTCTTTAGAATAAACCAAGATGTCATCAATGAACACAATGACAAACTGATCCAAGAATGGCTTGAACACCCTGTTCATCAAAGTCTATAAAAGCAGCTGGTGCGTTAGTTAGTCCAAAAGACATAACCAAAAACTCAAAATGACCATAACGGGTCCTAAAAGCTGTCTTGGAAATATCCTCCTTCCTGATCTTCAACTGATGATACCCTAACCTCAGATCAATCTTGGAGAAACATTTTGCTCCTTGAAGTTGATCGAACAGATCATCAATCCTGGGTAAAGGGTAGTTGTTGTGCACCGTTAGCTTATTCAGTTGCCGATAGTCAATGCAAAGACGCAAAGACCTGTCTTTCTTCTTCACAAAAAGAACCGGAGCACCCCATGGAGAAGTACTCGGCCTAATGAAGCCCTTATCCAACAAATCCTGCAACTGACTCTTTAGCTCCTTAAGCTCTGTGGGTGCCATCCTATAAGGCGGTATAGAAATTGGTCGAGCCTCTGGAATAAGGTCGATACCAAACTCTATCTCCCGTTCAGGAGGTAATCCTGGCAACTCTTCTGGAAAGACATCCAGAAATTCTCTTACCACTGCCATCTTGTCTACATTCGGTACCTTCCCATCCACATCTCTAACATATGCCAAGTATCCTTTGCATCCCTTCTTCAACATCTTCTGAGCACCCAAGACTGAAATCAGGTTACTTGGAGCTTTATTTCGGTCACACTGGAACCAGAAAGGAACTTCACTTGGAAAGTCGAACTTGATTGCCTTCCCATAGTAATCCAAGGTAGCATAGCATGATGCCAACCAATCCATTCTTAGGATTACGTCAAAGTCGATCATGTCTAGGATGATCAAATTAGCAGATGTCTCCCTATCACCCACTGACACTTTACATGACTTGCATATATGCTCTACTGGCAAACAATCACCGACCGGGGGCATTCATCCTAATCGGATCTTTACCTAAACTCTTAGCAAAACTAGGCAAAACATAGGAATGGGTCAAACAAAACATATGCTTCATGTAGGCAAACCGGAATAGTACCTGTCATGACCGCATTTGAAGCTTGTGCATCCTGCCTCGTAAGAGCAAAAATCCTTGGTTGACCTCGGCTTGCTTGGCTTTGACCTCGACCCATCATCCTTCTACCAGTACTTCTGCTACTTGCTTGGCCCGGTATAGTCCTTATTGGCTGAGCTACCACTGGGGTTGGTAGCAAAGCCGGTCGAGTTGGCCCTTGGCTTGAGCCATACAACTGGGGACATTCCCTCTTCATGTGTCCAGGTTGGTTGCAATGATAGTAAACAACCATCTTCCTGTGGCACTGACCAAAGTGATGGTTGCCACAAATAAGGCATTGTGGCCTGTTCTGCTGAATGACTCTTGGTCCTGGTTGACCTGGATACCTGGTGTTTCCCTGGCTAAGGCCTAGCCTACCACTCGCATCTGGTCTTTAGTTGGGGTTCCCAACATTCTGTGGTGCTGGGCACTGCTGGTCCTGAAATTGTGGTCCTTGGGAATGAGAACTTTGCCCTCCTTTGGAGCTCTCGTCCCTATCCCTCTTTCTCAGCTTGGCACTTTCGACATCGGCCAAATGCCTAGTCTCCATCATTCTTGCATAGTCCACAGCCTCTGCATAGTTGGGGAATTGCTTCATCTAGGGTGCCACTGATCTAAACAATGCTGGTATCAACCCCTGGACGAACTTCTTGACCATGGCCCTTTCAGTAGGGACCATGTTCGGTGCATACGGCAACAGCTGTGTGAAGCGGTAGTCATACTCCGTGACTGACATACCGGGAGTCTGCTTCAACTCTACAAATTCCTGCCACTTGGCATCTTGGATACTCTCAGGCACAAACCTCTCCATGAAGACTTCCTTGAACTCTGGCCATCTCAAAGGTGGCGTTGTAGCTCCTCTTCCGCGCATCATGGTCTTAAACCATACCTGCGCTACACCAGACAACTGGAAGGATGCCAACTCTACTGATCGGATCTCTGAACACTTAAGCACCGCACAGATCTTCTCAGTGTCTTCTATAAACTCCTGGGGATCTTCACTAGCTAACAACCCCTTGAAAATTGGCAGTTTCAGCTTCAAGAACTCAGATAGTTCCACTTCCCTCTCGGCGGGTCTCACATGCTGCTCCATGGACCTAACTGGTTCTGGAACGGAGGTAGCTGTTTCGGGCTATTGTGGGTCCCTTCCACCTTGCCCATCCCTTCTTTTGGCTAGATTTTCTATCGCCCGCTGCATACCCTGCATGGTTGCCAGCATCTGGGCTATCACATCATCCCGAGGGTGAGAAGACATTTCCCCTGCCCTGGGAGTCTCAGCTTGTTTGGTTGCTTCAGCAGCCCTTACACCCCTGCCACTGCCTCTTGCAATGGCTCTAGGTCAGCCTCTGCCATGACCTTTACCTCGACCTCTGCCACGACCTCTACCTCGGCCTCTAGGCACGGGTACTACGGACTGAGCAGACTCTTCAGCCATCTGCTCTTGAGCCGCGGGTTGCCTAACATTTGATCTCGTTCTTGGTGGCATCTCGCTACAAAATAGAGATAGCCCAACCATCACTTAACCATGCCAACATAGCATACTATAAACTGACTTACTTAAACAAAAAGACAACATCCTATCGAACCCCTTTAGCAGCACCGTGAGTATATGCATGTCCGGATTCATACCCATACTCAAAGTCCTACGTAAAGGTCCGTTACTCCATGAACACAGGAAAACCTAAAGCTCTGATACCAATCTGTCACTTTCTTCTGGTGGCAACAGGGGTACCTATCAAAGCACTGCAGCCCATACTGCAGCTCCTGGGCGGAGAGCCACGCTTCGCCACATCGTTCATGCGTGAGAGTTCCCAGGACTTGGCTTTTCAACCTCGGCTCTGATACCACTCTGTCACGGCCCCAAATGATGGAACACATGACCAACACGACATAAGGGTTTCCCCCTAGCCGTAAGCCTAACACATAGCATGCACAAACATTCAGCACACAATCCAGAGTACATAATAAATATAACTGGCCACATATGCCACATCCAATATAAGAAAATACTGTATATATATATATATATATATATATATATATATATATATATATATATCTCATGAATTCAACATCCTTGTTTCAACTTGGCACATGGCCTCATAATACAAACATTGTTGTAAAACATAAAACTATTTTCCAAGCAACACATCAAGGTACACAAGAAGCGAGGATCCTGCCTGTAAGTTCATAGAGATACACTAGACATAAACTTAAACTATACAACCAGTACAACGGAGCTTTGCCCAAACTGGGGCTCACCAATGCTATATTTAGCCTCCTATGGAGCTGTAGCTAGATCAATGTTTCTTTAACTATCTGTAGGGAGAAAACAGAAGAGGGGTGAGATTACCACATCTCAGTGAATGGGTAAATCTTACTATAACAGAAACAGGGCAAACCAAGCACGAGTGTTTCGCAATGAGTTTAATAATTGAAACATTAAGCATTTAACCATAATTTATTAAAAGAAAAGCTAAACAATTCAAATGTATGTTCAAAAGATAAAACAGGATTAAATAAGTAACCGTAAAGCAAATCAATTATGTATGGTAAGTAAGAAGTGAAGTTATTTATGCAATAACAATGATGAATGAGAATGTTTAGAAAGATTTAATCTTTAAGAAAAATGCACTAGTTTATTGGAGGTCTTTCCTAACAGATCTATCATCTCCCCCAAGCACACAGCAAGGGTAGGGTACTCACTGTAGGCGTAGACATAAGTCCACCCTAAATCCCCCAAGCACACAGCAAGGGTATGGTAATCACTGTAGGCGTAAACATAAGTCCACCCTAAATCCATGTGTCTTAGGCAGTCATATGCCCGTCACAGTATCCTAGGCCGAAGCCTTAACATGATCATGGTGCACCAGGGCTAGCACTACCTGCGGCTAGCTAACAGTGATCTAAAAGGGTCCCTCCAACAGAAAATATTTGAAATATGCTATTCAAAAAGTTTAAAGTAAAACATTTCAATAACATTATAATAAAGCGATAATTCTCCATCTAGCTCTTTTCATGCATAAAATGTCGTTCTAAAAATATGTTTCATCCATGTATTCCCATGGAGACCTTTATCATCATAAACTTTCCCTTTAAACATATCATCCGTAGACGTCGCATAGATGTTCGTATGCATCAAATCATTTCATGGCTAACTTAGTTCATTTCTATGACTAAGTTCACATTTCTATAAATCTAGCTCAAATAGAGAATTATCAGTCTAGATGCTTGCCCTGCATACCTAGGGTTTAACTAGGATTGAAATTTATAATTTCTAACATGGTTGGAACATATTGGTTTTCAAAGAGGTAAAACAATTTAACATACATTCCAACTAGTTAAAATCCTACGAGAGAGTTATAAATCAAAATCCTAAAACATGCGCTATAGTATGAAAAACCCACTCACATTACTAGGAGTCCAACAACGAGAATTTCACCTCGTGATGGTTCAACAACCTAGAAAACATAGACATAACATGAGAATTGGAAAACTCTAAACGTCACTATTCATGCCGGAAAATACTATTCACTCACCGGAAACACTATTCATGCCGAAACCTAAAAACCCTATATTCTAGCATAGAAACTAATTCTAAGACCATCTATGGCAAGAAGTTTAGTAAAAATGAAGACTAAAACGCGATTGGATGGAATTTACCTTGGAGGTTACTATTCATGCAATTTTTCGGCGACAATCCGGTGGTTTTTCGACGAAACTGATCGGTGGGGTTTGTAGCTCTCCTTCCCACGAGTCCAACGGTACCTTACTTGCTCAAATCAGACGTCTGGATGATGAGATATCTTAGAGAGAAGGTGGAGAAAAATTTTAGAGAGAGAGAGTTAGGGTTCAAATGAAAGAGAAATGAAGGAAAAGGGGGGGGACCTCGAAAAAAAAACTATCTGACGAATCTCGCCGCTGGCGAACTCATTCTCGCCTCGGCAAGCCGCGATTTTCGCTGGCGGCGAGCATATTTTCGCCGCGGCGAGATCGAAACCAGAAAAACTCATGCTCTCGGGAAAATGCTACAGCATTCTCGCCGCCGGCGAAATATTCTCGCCGCGGCGAACTCATGTGGCCGAATTTGACAAAATTTCCAACATAAAAGTTGTTTTTTTTTCGGTTATCTTTCAGTAGCCACTTGAATCACCTAATTTGGAGTTCATATGAAGGAGTTATGAATAAAATAGTTAGCAAAGGTCCAGACCACACTATGCTGCGGTTTTTGCCTCTTATCACTATAATATTCACGGAATTAGCAAAATTTCTCAACATCAAAGTTGTAGATATATGTCTTCTCTTTCAGTAGAAATTAGAATCACTTTATTTAGATTTCATATGAGAGAGTTATGCTTATATAAATGACGAAAGGTTAGAAGAAAAGGTCAGAAACGCTCAAAAATTTTACATTGTTCTCAACTTCCTTGTTTCAAATGATTTGTACTTAACCTTCAAAGGTTTGGGTTATTACAACAAGGGTCATCGAACCTCTGCTATATGGGCCAAGCTTCCCATAGATTTTTTGCTCAGAGCATCAGCTACTACATTTGCTTTGCTTGGATGATACAAAATCGTACAGTCATAATCCTTTAGTAGTTCCATCCACCTCCTTTGCCTCAAATTAATATCCTTCTGTTGAAAAATATACTTAAGGCTCTTGTGATCTGTATAAATCTCACAAGTTCTTCCATACAGGTAATGTCTCCAAATATTTAAAGCCAATACTACAGCTGCCATCTCTAAATCATAGGTGGGATAATTCTGTTCATGTTTCTTCAACTGTCAGGATGCATAAACAACTACTCTTCCATTTTGCATTAATACACAACCTAAGCCCACTCTAGATGCATTACAGTATACTACATAATCTCCAGTATCCGTAGGAATGGTAAGGACTGGGGCTGTGGTCAAGCACTCCTTTAGTTTCTGAAAACTGTCTTCACAAGCATCAAACCACTCAAATTTTATTCCTTTCCTAGTTAACCTGGTCAAAGGAGAAGTTATTTTTTAAAATCTTTAACAAATCTATGGTAATAGCCTGCTAACTCAAGAAAACTATGAATCTCAGTTACTGTCGTAGGGCGTGGCCATTGCTGCACCGCTTCTATCTTTTTGGAATCAACTTGAATACCATCTTCAATAATCACATGCCCTAAGAACGTAACACTACTAAGCCAAAATTCACACTTTGAGAACTTAGCATACAACTGATGTTCTCTTAGGGTTTGTAAAGCTATCCTTAGATGCTGCTCATGCTCCTTTGAACTCTTTGAATAAACTAGAATATCATCGATAAATACAATGATAAACTGGTCCAAGAAAGGTTTAAATACCCTATTCATTAAGTCCATAAATGCAGCTGGGGCATTCGTTAAACCAAATGGCATTACTAAGAACTCGTAGTGCCCATATCGAGTCTTAAAAACAGTTTCTGAAATATCTTCCTTCTTTATCTTCAATTGATGATACCCAGATCTCAGATCAATTTTTGAAAAACATTGGGCACCATGTAACTGATCAAACAAATCATCTATTCTGGGTAAAGATCCATCCTTCTTCTTCACAAAGAGAACAGGAGCACCCCAAAGAGATGTACTGGGTCGAATAAAACCTTTATCCAGTAAATCTTGCAGTTGCTCCTTCAATTCCTTAGGTTCTGCAGGTGCCATCCTATAAGGAGGTATGGATATTGGTTGTGTTCTGGGGAGAAGATCAATACCAAACTCAATCTCTCGGGCTGGTTGTAATCCTGGCAACTCTTCAGGAAATACATCGGGGAGTTCTTTAACTACTAGAACCTGCTCTAAACTTGTATACTTCATATCAACATCCTTGACTACTGCTAAATATCCCTGACATCCTTTTTGTAACAGATTATGAGCTGTTAAAGCTGAAATTAAATTACTAGACTCCTTACTACGATCTCCTTGTATCATAAAGGAAGATTCTCCAGGGACATTAAACTTAATCACCTTATGATGACAGTCTAGAATGGCATGGCATGATGCCAACCAATCCATTCTCAAAATCACATCAAAGTTTATCATATCTAGAACTATCAAATCTATAAGAGTCTCCTTGCCTTCTATCGAAATCTCACACGATCTATACACATCATTTACCAGCAAAAATTCTCCCATTGGAGTAGCAACCATAAAAAAATAATGCAAACTAGTAGAGTCTCTACTCAATTTCTTAGCAAAGCATCGTGACATATAAGAATGAGTAGAACCAGGATCGAACAGGACATATGCTGTAATAGCCGTAAATTTAATAAAGTCTAAAGAAAAGAAATTTTTTGAATAATAGAGAGAATTTTGAAAATGGAGATAAGAACCGGTGGAAATAAATTTATTTATTATATGGATTAAAGAATTATAAAAGGAATATGAGAATTTACGTTTTGGCGCGTAAATTTTATTTTTCAATGATAGTATTTTGTTATAAGCAAATATATTTTTATTTGTTTAAAAATGATTATGTTTTACTAAAAGTAAGTAGACTTTTAATTAAAAGAAGTATTGTGTTGTTTAAAATAATTATACCGACCACTAATGAATTTTTATAGTAATTTTAGAAATATTCTTTCTTTTGATATGAATAAAGATATTCATTTCGAGATTTATTTTATTACAATTTTTATCAAGAAAAATTATGATTTAAGAGTCTAATTAAATATTTATGAAAATGGAGATTTTTAGAAATTTTTGGGATATTTTATGATGAAAAACGGAATTTATATGAATTTATATAAAAGAAAATTCTATTATTAATTATTTAATAATTATTATATTTAAAAAAAAAAGAGAAATGAAGATAAAACGAATCCCGGGGAGAGTAATCGAATTCGAAAGAAGAATCATGAAATATGCATAGTGAGTAAATACTTCAGTTTTGACCGATCATGTTTTCAAATCAGCCGTTGAATCGCCATAAATCTGAAGTAGAAAATCTCGGTAAAAGGTAAATTTTGAAAATCTTACCTAAAGACTTCTAATTAGAAATCTGACTCCGTAGATAGATTCAGAAACTAGATAAACATTAGAATATGAATTTGTTTCATTGATTTGGTAAAAATTTTGTGACAGAGAATAGTGTTTTCCAGTTATGAATAGTGGCAGTAAATAGTGTTTCCCGGCGTGAACAGTACCTTTAGCGTTGACCAAGCTCCTAGAGGCCAAATTTAGCAAATACGGAGTCATTTTCAAGGTTTTTGGATGTTCCAGACTCGATTTTGGGGTTTGTTTTGCTGAATTCGAATAAGAAACTAGGATTTTAAGGGTGTCCAACTTTGTACTTCAAAGTTGTGAGTAGATAATTCTTCCTATGACTTGTTTTTACTCTTCTTGAATTTTACATTGGTAAATGAGTATGATTACATGTTATCTATACTTTCATATGTTTCTGAAATGGTTTGGAATGTCTGAAATAATTGAAATATGATATTTAGTTCAAGAAGAGTATGACTTTTGAAATAAATTTTGAAACACATTGAACATGCAATTTTTAAATGTATTTCGCATTACATGGCAAAGAAAATATGTTATGCATGTGACATTGATTTTACAGTGTTATGTTTGCCCCGGATATGGGCATGATTATATGATTCCCCTAATTGAAAAATTTATGATAAAAGATTTTGTACTGAGACTGAAAGCTCTGTTTTGAATTATATGTAAAGTGATAAGTTGCCGAATATGATTGTATGGCGAGTTGTTTGATAATGATGCATTACATTTGATGGATATGCACTTTTATACATGTTTATATATATATATATATATATATATATATATATATATATATATATATATATATATATACACATATATATGTATTGATGAGTGGTGACGGGTTATATGGCTTGAGATGGTATTGTGAAGGTGGTATTAGTGGTAATGTGAGGAGGCAGTAGGGTGATGAACTCACATTCCCTAATTACCTATTGTGATGATGACAGTGGTAATGTGAGGAGGCAGAAGGGTGATGAACTCACATTCCCTGTTGATCTATTGAAGTTGTAGTCAGTGGTAATGTGAGGAGGCAGTAGGGTGATAAACTCACATTCCCTGATTACCTATTATGATTGTGACTATGGTAATGTGAGGAGGCAGAAGGGTGATGAACTCACAATCCATATTTATCTATTGAGTATATTGAAAGTTGTGGCATACTTGAACATTATATAAAAGAATTGATTTTTATTGCATATCAAATTTGATTTAAGATCAATTTGTATCATATGTGGGTACAGGTATTTGAATGTGATTTCAACTGAGAATGTTTTGAAAACGCGGATCCCATAAGGATGTACTTCTGAATGGTAGATTTTAATATGATAAATTTTAATATAAGAGTACATCCTTATGTTGATCTGAGAGGTTATAGGAGGTATTATTTGCTCACTGACTTGTAAAACTCACTACACGTGGTTGATATATTTTTTCAGATAAAGACCCAGACTTTGGTCCTGCGGCTACTTAATCGACTGTGTGTCGTATTTCAATGGTGAGCCAAAATTGTTTCTGGGCTCTCAGTATGTAAACTTGTAATATATTTGTACTCTAGAGTTGCTCTGAATGTCACGGGCAGGATCCTTGTTTCCGCTGTAAACCTAATATATACATAGACTTGGCATGTATAACTATCAGTATTGTTAATTTGAGAACGTGTGATGTTATTCATATATGTGATATTAAGAAACGATTTGCAATAGCATGATAATAAAGTTTATCGGATAATAGAGGTATTCGTGTTCCTAAAGTAGGGGCGTGATAAGTTGGTATCAGAACAATAGGTTTCCCTGTGGCTATCAGAGCAAAGGATTCTTTATTAGGACCTTTAGTATCGATATGAGCCGGACATATTTATACTTCAGGTGCTGCTAAGGGATTCTATAGGATATTCACTTCCTTTTTATTTCAAGTGTCTTTAAATTCCTTGAGTAAAGTTTGAATACATATTATAGTATCTTAAAGAGGTGTTTATTCTGTATAGTTAATGATGCCGCCAAGAACTAGAGCGGTCACTAGAGAAGAAGCTGTAGATCGTGCACCCTCTACAGAAGAGTCTGCACAATCTACAATACCAGTACAAAGAGGCCGTGATAGAGGCCGACCTAAAGGAAGAGGTAGAGGTAGAGGACGTGCACGGGGTCTGAGAACCCTAAGACAAGATGAACAGACTCCTGTATCAGATAGAGTTCCTGAGGAAAGAGTAGAAACCCCTACTGGTGCACCACACGGATTGCCATGTGACCGTGCTCATTTCTTTTCTTTTCACAATGATAGCCAAAAATATGCTTTCAATAACAAGTATGTTCATCAAAATATAACTATTACCATAAATCATTGGTAATCATGCCATGAACATAACCATTTCAAATATCACTTTATAAAATATTTCCATGTCAGAATTTTACACTTAAGATGGTAAGAAGTTCATACAATGGAAATGGCTATGGCATATACTAATCATTTATAAGATTCGTCTTCTTTTTTAAATATTAATTTTATTTCTTTATTTTCTTGATGCAGGTTTTCATCATATCTAACCTTCTCTTACTAATCAGAGAATAACTTCCTCAATTGAACTCCGATGTAGGTGATCTTGGTGTCAATTTCAAGATAAAGTAATTATCTAAAACTATTATGTCGAACATTGTAGTGAACTAGTAAGAAATCAAGGTGATATTACTCCCTAAATGTACAGGTTATTTCTTCTCAGATAGGTTCTGACCTCTACCTACTAATCGGACCATATCTACTTCATATGGACTCCAACTTGAATGATTCCAGTGGCTACAAATCCGTGACACACATATCTATAATTCTTATGTTAACCATTTATTTTAATTCCAGACAGATAATTCCCAAAAATTAAAATATAGAAGCTATCCTAACATATTCTTCCTTGATGAACCATTTTCTGACCTTTGACTACTAATCGGACCTTATCTAACTTATATTGACTCCCAATTGGATGATTCTAGTGGCTAAAAATACGTGACCCATATATCCTTAATTCTTATGTTAACCATTTATTTTAATTCCATACAGATAATTTCCATAAATTAAAATACAGAAGCTATCCTAACATATTCTTCCCAGATGAACCATTTTCTGACCTTTGACTACTAATCAGCTCATATCTTACTCATATGGACTCCAAGTTGAATGATTCCAGTGGCTAAAAATCCATGGCACACATAGATATAATTCTTATGTTAACAAGTTATTTTAATTTCATACAGATAATTCCCAGAAATTAAAATACAAAAGCTATCCTAACATATTCTTCCCTGATGAACCATTTTCTGACCTTTGACTACTAATCGGACCTTATCTACCTCATATGGACTCCAAATTGAATGATTCCAGTGGATAAACATCCGTGACACATATATCTTTAATTCTTATGTTAACCATTTATTTTAATTCTCTATAGATAATTTCCAAAAATTAAAACACAGAAGCTAAAAATTTTGCCACCCATAGCCATACCTATGCAGAACTTTCTATACCAGTCTAAGTATTCAAACATATATTACATGCAAGATCAATATGTAACATGATATAGAAATATCATGACCAATCATCAAAGTTCTAAGATCAAAATCTCATATAAATGTTATAAGTTTCAAAAGTTTTCTTCAAAAAGAAATATTGTTAAACTTACCTGGAGCACTTAGTCCCCTAGACTTCTCCTTCCTCTTTCTTCCTTTCTTCCTCTCATTTCCTCACTCCACCTTGCTTCTATTTTTCCTCTCCCTCACTTGGACGAAATTATAATGTTGTAAGGGTGGGTTTTCTTACATAGACCAACAAATAATTCACCTTTCATGATCATGGGTCTACCTTATCACAATTAGATTACACTTGGTTGAATTTTTGGAAAACAAACAACTTATGTTATTGTCTTCCTCTTCCTTAGTCAAGATATGCATAGGAGAAGGAGATTTGTATTTTGAAAATTATGATAATATGTTCTTAAGATATGGGACAAGGTCCCTTTGATTTAGGGATTCATTTCCATTTTCTTTTGTCTTAAACAAGTATGATAGGCTTGCCTTTTTAGGTGGCAAATTTCTAGCCCTTGAATCTCCATTATTTGGTTGATATTATTTGTGTGGGATAGAAATGTTTTGTCCTAATGCCATGTATTATCATACCACTTGCTAAAATTATGAGTGTAGGATATAGATGTTTTTATCCTAAAGCCTTGTATTATCATGCCACTTGCCAAAATTATGAATGTAGAATCACACCACTTGCTAAATTTTTGTCTTAATGCCATGTAACCTAATCTTTATTATTATTACATTATTATATCATCACCTAATTTATTTTATTTTATTTTTCCTCTTAGATTTGGGCTTATTCCTACCCATTTTTTTTGCTTTGGATAAAATTCTACCTTTCTTGGAGGGCTTGGTCACATTTTCATAATTTTTGGGCTATTGGTCCAATTACTATATCCTAGTCCAAGTCTATGTTTTATTTCTTGCTTAGGTTATCCAATGGGCTTGCTAGAAACTTATGTGAAGTGGAAAAACTCTATATGAAGTGTCCATAGGTAAAAGCTCAATGTATGGGTAAAGATTTTAAACTTAGTAACTCTAGTTCTTGAATTAGGAAAAATTACCCTAATCCAATGTTCTTGAAATTTTATGACCTTTACTTGTTTCTAAATATTTATCTTCCTTATCCAAGAATTTTGCATCTTTTTAGTATGTTATTTCTAATTTTTTTTCCTATTAGGTTTTCCCTCTTTATTTGTTCTCTTAATGTTAGAAACATTTTCTATGCATATACATAAGGTGAAGAATTTTTAAGGATTATATTTCCTTAGATATCTAAAATATTGTCTAATAAATTTTATTTCCTTAATTAAATATTTATGTACTTTTATCAATAAAAGAAACGAAATTAGGGATGTTACATTTCTCTCCCCATAAAAGAAATTTTGTCCTCAAAATTTCAGAAATTACCTAATAAGAACAATTGCGGATATTTCTTCCTCATGACTTCTTCCAGCTCCCAAGTTGCTTCTTCCGGAGTCAAACCTTCCCATAACACCTTAACAAGGGTAATGGTTTTATTTCTTAGTTGCTTCACGTCAGTGTCCAATATGGATGCAGGTACTAACTGGTATGTCATGTTCTCCTTTATATGGATTGGTTCATCCTCTATTATATGTGATGAATCTGGAAGATACTTCTGTAGCTGTGATACGTGGAAAACATTATGCAGATTGGACAAATTAGGTGGGAGAGCAACTTGATATGCTGATGTCCCTACTTTCTTCAGAATTTGGTAGGGTCCCAAAAATCACCGACTTAGCTTTCTTGTTTTGAGAGACCTACTAACTCCAGTAGTTGGGGAAAGTTTTAGAAATACATGGTCTCCTCCCTCAAACTCTAGAGGTCTATGTCTCTTATCGTAGTAACTCTTTTGTCGACTCTGAGCTGTAAGTATTTTTTTTCGTATCATCCTGATTTGTTCAGTGGTTTGTTGAACTAGATCAGGACCCAACAAGTTCTTTTCTCCTACCTCAAACCAACATAGTGGAGATTGGCACTTTCTACCGTATAAAGCTTCATAGGGGGCCATCTTAATACTAGAGTGATAGCTATTATTATAAGCAAACTCTACTAAAGGTAGGTACTTATTCCATCCTTTACCTTGCTCTATCACACAAGCCCTCAACATATCTTCTAGGGTTTGAATGGTTCGTTCTGTCTGCCCATCAGTCTGAGGATGGTAGGTAGTACTGAACCACAACTGAGTACCAAAAGCTTCCTATAATGCCTTCCAAAATCTCGATGTGAACCTCAGATCTCTATCAGAAACGATATTTAAGGGAATTTCATGCAGTCTAACTATTTCCTGGACGTACAATTGGGCTAATTTATCCAGTGAATAGTTAATTTTTATGGGCAAAAAGTGAGCAGATTTGGTTAATCTGTCAATTATTACCCAGATAGAGTCATGTCCTACTGAAGTCTTACATAATCCCACAACAAAGTCCATTGAGATACTGTCCCATTTCCATTTAGGGATCTCAAGAGGTTGTAGAAATCCTGCTGGCTTTTGATGCTCCACCTTCACCTTTTGATAAATTAGACATTTCGCCACGAACTCTGCAATATCCTTTTTCATCCCTGGCCACCAATACATCATCTTTAAGTCCTGGTACATTTTAGTGCATCCAGGATGGACAGTATATTTACTCTGATGTGCTTCCTGTAGGATTTTAGTCCTCAACTCTCGTTCTTGAGGGACACAAATCCTTCCTTGATACATGATTGCTCCATCTTCCATGATAGAAAAATTTTCTTGATCTTTATGATCCTATAAGTATTAGTTATGAACTTGAGCCTTTTTGATCTGGGCTCTAAGGTCACACCCTATACTTAAACCATTAATGGTTAGCTTCTTTGAGGAAAAAGTAGTGTCCAGCTTCAAATTCTAAAACTCCTCTAGCATTTGCATCTTATACAACATCATCTGGCCTATGTGTAGAGATTTTCGACTTAAGGCATCAGTTACAACATTCGCCTTTCCTGGATGATACTTTATCTCAAACTTGTAGTCATTGAGAAATTTCACCCATCTTCGTTGCCTCATATTTAACTCCTTTTGATCAAAGAGATATTTAAGACTCTTGTGATCGCAATATACTTCAAAGGTTGCTCCGTATAAGTAATGTCGCCAAATCTTTAAAGCAAACACCACCGCCGCCAATTCAAGATCATGGGTTGGATAGTTTTCTTCATGGGGTCTTAGTTGTCTAGAGGCATAAGCAACTACTCTCTTGTCTTGCATTAGCACACAACCTAGTCTTTTCTTTGAAGCATCACTATATACTTCAAAATGTCCTGTAGGGTCTGGAATAATTAAAATAGGAGGAGTGGTCAGTCTTGTCTTCAGCTCCTAAAAACTAGCTTCACATTGATCAATCCATTTGAAAGTACTTCCCTTCCTAGTCAATTTAGTCAATGGCAAGGCTATACGAGAGAAGTTTTGTATAAATCTCATGTAGTATTCTGCCAAACCCAGGAAACTTCTGACTTTCGTAATCGTCTTTGGTCTCTCCCACTGAATCACTGCTTCTGTCTTGCTAGGATCTATGGCTATCCCTTTATTAGAGATGACATGTCTGAGAAACTTCACCTCTGACAGCCAAAATTCACACTTCTCCAACTTGGCATATAACTTTTTCTCTTTCAGCACTTGCAGCACAATTCGGAGATGTTGTTCATGTTCTTTCTCACTCTTAGAATATATCAAGATGTCATCAATGAACACTACAACAAATTGATCTACGTAGGGTCGAAAAATGCGATTCATGTAATCCATGAAAATTGCAGGTGCATTCGTCAACCCGAAGGGCATTACGAGAAACTCATAGTACCCATACCTAGTCTTAAAGGCAATTTTTGGTACGTCCTCCTTCTTTATCCTAATCTGATGATATCCTGACCTCAAGTCAATTTTAGAAAAGATGGAGGCTCCCTTTAATTGATCCAATAAGTCATCTATCCTAGGGAGAGGGTACTTGTTTTTTATAGTCACCTTATTCAGCTGTCTGTAATCTATGCATAGTCTCAAACTCCTGTCTTTCTTCTTAACAAACAATACAGGAGCTCCCCAAGGTGATATACTCGGTCTAATGAATTGCTAGTCTAATAGTTCCTCTAACTGCTTCTTGAGTTCCTGTAGTTCCTTCGAGGCCGTTCGATATGGTGTAATAGAGATAAGCCCTGTCTCAGGTAGGAGATCAATAGAGAACTCTATCTCTCTCTTGGGAGGTAAGCCTGGAATATCTGATGGAAATATTTCAGGAAACTCGTTGGCTATTGGGATTTCATCAAGCTTCAATTTGACTTCTAAGTTTGATAAATACAAGAGAATGTATCCAAGTACTCCATTCTTCAACTCCCTATTAACTTGATTGGCATTTAGCATCAATAACTGGACCTCCTCTTTCAGAGTAGGAGGTAGAAATTCAACGGTCTTGTTACAACAATTCAACAAGACTCGATTTCTAGACATCCAGTCTAACCCTAGAATGATCTCAATACCTCTTAAAGGTAAACAGACGAGGTCTACAGAAAAAGTTTTCTCTTGGATGGTGACTTGACAATCTTTACATACAGAGAAAGTTAATACCCTTTCTCCTATAAGGGTTACTACGGATAGCTCATAGGGAGTTTCAAAAATAGGAAACTGAAACTTCCTAATACATTCTTTTGGTATAAATGAATGACTAGCACCAGAGTAAAATAACACCATAAGAGCAAATCCATAGATATAGATGTACCTTGAATCATTTCAGAAGATTGAGCAGTCTCTTGGCCGCTCAGGGTGAAAACCCTTCCTTTCACTTGAGGCCTCTGTTCTGGCTGCTTCCCCACATTTTGTGGGTAGTTTCTCGTAAAATGTCCCTTCTGTCCGCAATTGAAGCAGACATCTTGTCCCATGTAGCATGGTCAGTTACCATGCATGCGTCCGCACTTAGCACACTTGACTGGGGTAAGGTCTTGTTAAAAAGGTCTAGGACCCGCAGTCAATGGCCTCTTTCCAGCTCCATAACCACTTCTTCTCATGTTCTTTCTAGGGTTGGGAAAAATTTTCTTCCTCTTCCATAGGTTTCGCCTTTGCTTCTCGTCCTCTACTGCCCTTAAACTCTTTTCCAGGAGTCTGCATTTATTTATCAGAGGTACAAACTCCCTGATCTCCATAGCTATAACAGCATTCTTTATCTCCGGGTTTAGTCCCGCTTCAAACTTAACCGCCTTCCATGCTTCATCTGGGTTACATCGCAGATAAGAGGAGAACTTAGACAGCTCCTCGAACCTTGCGATATACTGGTCCACGGTCATGTTGCCTTGCCTGAGTTGGAGGAATTCGATCTCTTTCTCTGCTCGTACAGTACTTGGAAAGTACTTTTCAAAAAAAAATTTCCTTGAACACTTGCCAAGTGATCTGTCTTCCCTGATGAGCTAAAAGTTCTCTAGCTCCACACCACCAGTATTCTGCTTCATCCTTTAACATATATGCAGCAAAAATAACTTGTTGCTCTTCAGTACAGCCCATCACTTCAAAGATTTTCTCTAATTCCCTTATCCACCTTTCGGCTACCGTTGGGTCATATCCACCTTGGAAACAAGGTGGTCTAGTCCTCAAGAACTCGGATATGCCATTATCTTTTCCAGTCATCCGGTTGTTAGCACCATTCTCACCATTTGGGTTATTAGCATTCTGGAGATATTGTAAAATTTGGTTGGTGGTCATGACTTGGTCTCGAATTGCCGTGGCCAGGTTGTGCAGGGTTTCCTCTATATTGGTTGCTGGATTCCTCCTTGGTGGTGCCATTTCCTACTGTGGCAAAACAAAGTTATGCTGCTATTGAGGTGATCAAGCCCAATAGTTAGTTCAGAAATATTTAATAGCAGTCATAACACCACCTCGGCATATAGATAGGAAACACTAGTAATTTCTTACCTATATGAATCACTGATCCCCTACACAGCACAACCACAATATACTCAAGACATTATAAGATCGATTCAGATAACCATCCACCCACTGGCCATCTAGGATCGACCTCCTCTAATACCAATTATGTAACAACTCCATTTAAGTGTCAATTTTTTTTAAAATACCATGAAGTTATTACCTCATTATAACTTAACTCAATATAAAATTTATTTAATTTATACAATACAGAGTTCACATACATGTCATTAATCAAAACATACGTATAACATATTAAACACATAAAAATCTACATCTTATTTATTTTGGTTGACCAATTTCGGAGATACAGGTGCGGGTGGTTGCACCTTCACCGGGATCTAAGTCAACTCGACCACAAACATTTTATTTGCTTCTAGGATCTGCCCAACATAAAGTACTCGATCCAACGTGCACTAAAAGCCAGAGCAATAGAAAAATCTGTATAACTAATTTTCTGAACATGATATGGAAATATAGTGAGAATTAAATCCCAGTAAGTTCAGCAATAAATCATCATCAATATACCTCATCACGTCATGTTCAGCTGTATAAACTACAGAAAATATCATTGGTCACATGAACGCATTATATCTATGCACATAAGAATCATATAGTAATGATATGTATGACAGGATTAACTATTTTTAGAATATCATATGATGGCCATCAACTTATTCTCATTTCAAGCTACCTCGGTCAGGGTGAGTATCCTCTACTCTCCGGTACGGGCTTTTCTCTCTCCGTACGACATGGCACACTTTCTCTTTATTTTCTCATAATTATAATCATAACCGTTGGTAGGGCATCCCCTACAGGTGCACCACACGGATTGCCATGTGACCGTGCTCATTTCCTTTCTTTTCACAATGATAGCCAAAAATATGCTTTCAATAACAAGTATGTTCATCAAAATATAACTATTACCATAAATCATTGGTAATCATGCCATGAACATAACCATTTTAAATATCACTTTATAAAATATTTCCATGTCATAATTTTACACTTGAGATGGTAAGAAGTTCATACAATGGAAATGGCTATGGCATATACTAGTCATTTATAAGATTCGTCTTCTTTTTTAAATATTAATTTTATTTCTTTATTTTCTTGATGCAGGTTTTCATCATATCTAACCTTCTCTTACTAATCAGAGTATAACTCCCTTAATTGAACTCCGATGTAGATGATCTTGGTGTCAATTTCAAGATAAAATAATTATCTAAAACTATTATGTTGAATGAACCATATTCTTCCCTGATGAACCATTTTCTAACATATTCTTCCCTGATGAACCATTTTCTGACCTTTGACTACTAATCAGCTCATATCTTCCTCATATGGACTCCAAATTGAATGATTCCAGTGGCTAAAAATCCGTGACACACATAGTTATAATTCTTATGTTAACCATTTATTTTAATTCCATACAGATAATTCCCAGAAATTAAAATGCAGAAGCTATCCTAACATATTCATCCCTAATGAACCATTTTCTGACCTTTTACTACTAATCAGACCTTATCTACCTCATATGGACTCCAAATTGAATGATTCCAGTGGCTAAAAATCCGTGACACATATATCTTTAATTCTTATGTTAACCATTTATTTTAATTCCATACAGATAATTCCCATAAATTAAAACACAAAAGCTATCCTAACATATTCTTCCCTGATGAACCATTTTCTTTTGTCTTAAACAAGTATGATAGGTTTTCCTTTTTAGGTGGCAAATCTCTAGCCCTTGAATCTCCATTATTTGGTTGATATTATTTATGTGGGATAGGAATGTTTTGTCCTAATGCCATGTATTATCATACCACTTGCTAAAATTATGAGTGTAGGATATAGATGTTTTTATCCTAAAGCCTTGTATTATCATGCCACTTGCCAAAATTATGAATGTAGAATCACACCACTTGCTAAATTTTTGGCTTAATGCCATGTAACCTAATCTTTATTATTATTACATTATTATATCATCACCTAATTTATTTTATTTTATTTTTCCTCTTGGAGTTGGGCTTATTCCTACCCATTTTCTTTACTTTGGATAAAATTCTATCTTTCTTGGAGGGCTTGGTCACATTTTCATAATTTTTCGGCTATTGGTCCAATTACTATATCCTAGTCCAAGTCTATGTTTTATTTCTTGCTTAGGTTATCCAATGGGCTTGCTAGAAACTTATGTGAAGTGGAAAACCTCTATATGAAGTGTCCATAGGTAAAAGCCCAATGTATGGGTAAAGATTTTACACTTAGTAACTCTAATTCTTGAATTAGGAAAAATTACCCTAATCCAATGTTCTTGAAATTTTATGACCTTTACTTGTTTCTAAATATTTATCTTCCTTATCCAAGAATTTTGCATCTCTTTAGTATGTTATTTCTAATTATTTTTCCTATTAGATTTTTCCTCTTTATTTGTTCTCTTAATGTTAGAAACATTTTCTATGCATATACATAAGGTGAAGAATTTTTAAGGATTATATTTCCTTAGATATCTAAAATATTGTCTAATAAATTTTATTTCCTTAATTAAATATTTATGTACTTTTATCAATAAAAGAAACGAAATTAGGGATGTTACACAGATCCCCCATTGGATGGTTTGAAGTGGCGAGGCTAAACTTATAAGGCCAGATCTTGTACAAGAAGCTTTGAATAAGGTAAAGCTTATTAGAGAAAGGCGGCAGGCAACTCAGAGTAGACAAAAGGCGTATGTTGACAATAGACGAAGGAAGTTAGAATTTTCAAAGGGTGAACAAGTGTTCTTGAAAGTCTCACCCATGAAAAGGAGTGATGAGATTTGGAAAGAAAGGGAAGTTAAGCCCTCGGTATATAGGCCCTTTTGAAATATTGGATAGAGTAGGTGCAGTGGTATATCGCATAGCTCTGCCACCAGAACTGAGCGAAGTTCATCCAGTATTTCATGTGTCTATGTTACGAAAATACTTACCGGATCCTACTCATGTTATTTAACCCCAAAAGATTAAATTGGATAAGAATTTAACCTATGAGGAAAGGTCGATGTGCATTGCTGATCGGCAAGTGAAAAAGTTGCAGTCAAGAGAAATTCCTATGGTTAAAGTGATATGGCAAAATCACTCTTCTGAGGAAGCTACATGGGAAAGAGAAGATGAAATACGCGCCAGATACCCACTTTTGTGATCAATGAGGTTAGTGTTTATCTACCATTACGGTGATGAAATTCGGGGTCCGAATTTCTTTAAGGGGGCAAGAATGTAATAGTGTAAATTTAATAAAGTCTAAAGAAAAGAAAATTTTTGAATAATAGAGAGAATTTTGAAAATGGAGATAAGAACCGGTGGAAATAAATTTATTTATTATATGGATTAAAGAATTATAAAAGGAATATGAGAATTTACGTTTTGGTGCGTAATTTTTATTTTTCAATGATAGTATTTTGTTATAAGCAAATATATTTTTATTTGTTTAAAAATGATTATGTTTTGCTAAAAGTAAGTAGACTTTTAATTAAAAGAAGTATTGTGTTGTTTAAAATAATTATACCGGCCTCTAATGAATTTTTATGGTAATTTTAGAAATATTCTTTCTTTTGATATGAATAAAGATATTCATTTCGAGATTTATTTTATTACACTTTTTATCAAGAAAAATTATGATTTAAGAGTCTAATTAAAGATTTATGAGAATAGAAATTTTTAGAAATTTTTAGGATATTTTATGATGAAAAACGGAATTTATATGAATTTATATAAAATAAAATTCTATTATTAATTATTTAATAATTATTATATTTAAAAAAGAAGAAGAAGAGAAATGATGATAAAACGAATCCTGGGGAGAGTAATCGAATTCGAAAGAAAAATCGTGAAATATGCATAGTGAGTGAATAGTAACTTCTAACTTTTTCTCTCGATCTGGGGTACCGATTGGCTTCTGATTTCAAAACTGAAGGTATTACTGGATTCAGGACAAAGAATACTTCAGTTTTGACTGATCATTTTTTCAAATCAGCCGTTGAATCGCCGTAGATCTGAAGTAGAAAATTTTGGTAAAAGGTAAGTTCTGAAAATCTTACTTAGAGACTTTTAATTAGAAATCTGACTCCGTAGATGGATTCAGAAACTAGATAAACATTAGGATATAAATTTGTTTCATTGATTTGGTAAAATTTTTGTGACGGTGAAAAGTGTTTTCCGGCGATGAATAGTGGCGGTAAATAGTGTTTTTCGGCGGTGAACAGTACCTTTAGCGTTGACATGCGTTGACCGAGCTCCTAGAGGTCAAATTTAGCAAATCCGGAGTCATTTTCAAGGTTTTTGGATGTTCCAGACTCGATTTTGGGGTTTGTTTTGCTGAATTCGGATCAAAAACTAGGATTTTAAGGGTGTCCAACTTTGTACTTCAAAGTGGTGAGTAGATCATTCTTCCTATGGCTTGTTTTTACTCTTCTTGAACTTTACATTGATAAATGAGTATGATTACATGTTATCTATACTTTCATATGTTTCTGAAATGGTTTGGAATGTCTGAAATAATTGAAATATGATATTTAGTTCAAGAAGAGTATGACTTTTGAAATGAATTTTGAAACACATTGAACATACGATTTTTAAATGTATTTCGCATTATATGGCAAAGAAAATATGTTATGCATGTGACATTGATTTTACAGTGTTATGTTTGCCCCGGATATGGGCATGATTATATGATTCCCCTGATTGGAAAATTTATGACAAGATTTTGTACTGAGACTGAAAGCTCTGTTTTGAATTATATGTAAAGTGATAAGTTGTCGAATATGATTGTATGGCGAGTTGTTTGATAATGATGCATTGCATTTGATGGATATGCACTTTTATACATGTTTATATATATATATATATATATATATATATATATATATATATATATATATATATATATATATATATATATATATATATATTGATGAGTGGTGATGGGTTATATGGCTTGAGACAGTATTGTGAAGGTGGTATTAGTGGTAATGTGAGGAGGCAGTAGGGTGATAAACTCACATTCCCTAATTACCTATTGTGATGATGACAGTGGTAATGTGAGGAGGCAGAAGGGTGATGAACTCACATTCCCTGTTAATCTATTGAAGTTGTAGTCAGTGGTAATGTGAGGAGGCAGTAGGGTGATGAACTCACATTCCCTGATTACCTATTGTGATTGTAACAATGGTAATGTGAGGAGGCAAAAGGGTGATGAACTCACAATCCATGTTTATCTATTGAGTATATTGAAAGTTGTGGCATACTTGAACATTATATAAAAGAATTGATTTTTATTGCATATCAAATTTGATTTAAGATCAATTTGTATCATATGTGGGTACAGGTATTTGAATGTGATTTCAACTGAGAATGTTTTGAAAACGCGGATCCCATAAGGATGTACTTCTGAACGGTAGATTTTAATATGATAAATTTTAATATAAGAGTACATCCTTATGTTGATCTGAGAGGTCATAGGAGGTATTATTTGCTCACTGAGTTGTAAAACTCACTACAAGTGGTTGATATATTTTTTCAGATAAAGACCCAGACTTTGGTCTTGCTGCTACTTGATCGACTGGGTGTCGTATTTCAGTGGTGAGCCAAAATTGTTTCTGGGCTCTCAGTATGTAAACTTGTAATATATTTGTACTCTAGAGTTGCTCTGAATGTCACGGGCAGGATCCTTGTTTCCGCTGTAAACCTGATATATACATAGACTTGGCATGTATAACTATCAGTATTATTAATTTGAGAACGTGTGATGTTATTCATATATGTGATATTAAGAAACGATTTGCAATAGCATGATAATAAAG
Source organism: Gleditsia sinensis (assembly GCA_037074535.1). Taxonomy (NCBI): domain Eukaryota; kingdom Viridiplantae; phylum Streptophyta; class Magnoliopsida; order Fabales; family Fabaceae; genus Gleditsia; species Gleditsia sinensis. Next base: position 60,587,693 of record CM073463.1, on the reverse strand, counting down.
TTTATCGGATAATAGAGGTATTCGCGTTCCTAAAGTAGGGGCGTGACATATGCTTTATAAGAACATACTGATAATGTACCTATCATAACTGTATTTGAAGCCTGAGCATCCTATCTTGTCAAGGCAAAAACTCGAGCTTGATCTCGGCCTCGACTTCCTGATCCTCTTCCATTACCACCACTTCTTACTTGGATTGAAGCTACCCTACTAGGTCGTGTTGGTGCAGATGCATGAGGTGAAACTGGTTGTACTTATGCTTGACTAAAACTTCGCAGTTGTGGACAATTCCTCATCAAATGACCCATTTGTCCACACTTAAAAAATGCACCTGTTTCTCTGCGACATTGTCCAGTATGGGGCCTGCCACAATTTGGACATGGTGGAATTGATCTTGAGTCTTGTTGACTCGGGGGTCTCATATCTCTTTGGAACATTCTTTGCTTACTGATGTTAACTGATGGCTGGTTAGAACTACCAGCTCCTGTTTGAGTAAAGCACTGTGGATTTTGAAATCTTGATCCACTGATTGTAGGATTATATCTAGTCTATACATTACTGTCTCACTCTCTTTTTCTTCTTTTTAAACCTTCAATATCTTCTTGCTCTTGTGTTTCCATCATTCTAGCACAGTCCACCGCTGCTGAATAAGTTGAAAAATGATGCATCTGAGGGCCCACCGATTTAAACAATGGACGTATCAATCCTGAAACAAACATCTTAATTCTATCTTTTTCAGTAGGGACCAGATATGGTGCATATCTGGACAATCGGGTAAAACGGATGTCATATTCAGAAACTTTCATATTCGGTATTTGTCTTAATTCTTCAAATTCTCTGGCCCTCTTGTCTCTTTCACTCATTAGCAGGAAGCGATTCATAAATGCTTCCTTAAATTCATCCCACTCCATTGGGGGTAAAGTATCATATCTTCCTAGTACTAGAGTTTCAAACCAAACTTGGGACACATCTGATAATTGAAAGGCCAGTAGTTCAACAGATCTTCTAGAGGCACACCCTAAAGCTCTAAGGACTCGTTCCACAGCATCAACGAATATCTGTGGGTCTTCTCGAATATCAGACCCAGAAAAAGTCAGAGGTTTTAGCTTAAGGAACTGCGGTAATGACACCTCAATCCCTGTAGTCTTGTCTTCTTGCTCAGCTGTTCCTCTCAGTTCTTGTACTTCAAGAGTATTTTCTGGTGGTTGGCCATCCTTTCTACCCTGATATACTATAAATCCAGCCAACGTCTCTAAACTCCTATGTATACCCGCGATCATATCGACTGTCCTATCATGTGGCTCCTGAGGAGTTTATACTCTTTCTTCAGAAACTCTGTCAGACACAGGAACTTGTTCATCTTGTCTTGGGGTTCTCATACCCCGTGCACGTCCTCTGCCTTTACCTCTTCCTCTAGGTCAGCCTCTTCCACGACCCCTTTATACAGGAATTGTAGACTGTGCCGACTCTTCAGTAGAGGGTGCACGATCTACTGCTTCTTCTCTAGTGACCGCTCTAGTTCTTGGCGGCATCATTTACTATACAGAACGAAACACCCTTTTAAAATACTATCACATTCGATCAATCTTATACTATGAACTTTACAGACTAAGAATAGAATGGAAGATGATATCCTATAAAATCCTTCAGCAGCACCTGAAGTATAGATATGTCCGGCTCATATCGATACTAAAGGTCCTACTAAAGAATCATTTGCTCTGATTTTCACAGGGAAACTTAATGCTCTGATACCAACTTGTCATGCCCCTACTTTAGGAACGCGAATACCTCTATTATCCGTTAAACTTTATTATCATGCAATTGTAAATTGTTTCATAATACCACATATATGAATAATATCACACATTTTCAAGTTAACAATACTAATAGTTATACATGCCAAGTCTATATATATCAGGTTTACAGCGGAAACAAGGATCCTGCCTGTGACATTCAGAGCAACTCTAGAGTACAAATATATTACAATATAAAACACTGAGAGCCTAGAAACAATTTAGGCTCACCACCGAAGTACGACCCCTAGTCAATCACATGGCTGCTAGACCAAACTCTGTGTCTTTATCTAAAAAATAGATCCACATCGTATAGTGAGTTTTACAACTCAGTGAGCAGATAACACCTCCTATAATCTCTCAGGTTAACATATGGATGTACTTTTCATTTCAAAGTTTCTCATAAAGAAAAGTTACATTCAAAAGTACATTCATATGAGACCCGCATTTCAAAACATCTCTGTTAACAATTCATATTCATATTCATATTCAAAATCATATACAAAACTGTAAAATCATTTATCAAATAATGTTATGCATCAAATATTTCTCATATAACTTATTCGGAGGATCCCATATCAGAACCACCATACCACAGAGTTTGACCTCTTTCGTACTTTGGTGGAATATGATTTGCCTAAATTCAGTATCCCGCTGAGATTTGCCTTACTACCATTCAAGAGGACACGCGAAGGGACTCTGTATGGGTCTTTCCCAAGCACAAAGCAAGGGAAGGCAAATAACATCTCATATAACTGGCATCTCACCCATATATAGGGGCATTCCGCTCTCCCTCACATATAATCTCCCGTGTGTTGGCCCTCACACGAGGCTAGCACCACTTCCCCTGCTAGCTGAGGCAATCAAGGTGCGCACCAGGGCTAACATCACTTGTTATTAGCAGACAATATTTTCAATAGGATTCCTCCATATAAAATACCATATGCACATATGCCATAAAATTCGATATAAAATTCTCAATATAATACAGGCTTTCAATCTCAGTATATTCATTTGTCAAAACTTCTCAATCAGGGGAATCATGTATACATGCCCATATCTTAGGCAAACATATCACTATATAAATCAATGTCACATGCATAACATATTTTCTTTAGCATGTAATGCAAAATACATTTAAAAATTACATGTTCAATGTGTTTCAAAATTCATTTCAAAAATCATACTCTTCTTGAACTAAATATCATATTTCAACCATTTCAGATATTCCAAACCATTCCAAAAACATTTTAAAGTATAAATAACATGTAATCATACTCATTTATCAATGTAAAGTTCAAGAAGAGTAAAATCAAGCCATAGGAAGAATCATCTACTCACAAATTTGAGGTACAAAGTTGGACACGCTTAAAATCCTCGTTTCTGATTCAAATTGGGTAAAATAAACCCCAAAATCGAGTCCAGAATATCCAAAAACCTTGAAAATGACTCCATATTTGTAAAATTTGGCCTCTAGGAGCTCGGTCAATACAGGTCAATGCTATGGGTACTATTCACCGCCACTATTCACTGACAAAAATCATTATTCACCGTCACAAAAAAATTATCAAATTACCAAAACAAATTCATATTCTAATGTTTATCTAACTTCTGAATCGATCTACGGAGTCAGATTTCTAATTTGAGATCTCTAAGTAAAAGTTTCAGAATTTACCTTTTTTCGATATTTTCTACTTCAGATCTACGGTGATTCAACGGCTGATTTGAAAAATTGATCGGTCAAAATCGTAGTACTCTTCGTCCTAAATCCAGTAGCACCTTCAGTTTTGAGATCGGAAGCCACTAGGTACTTCAGATCTAGAAAAAAATCGAAGGTCATTATTCAATCACTATTACTTATTCTTCGTTTTTTTCTTCGAAAGATCTGGTACTCCGTAGTCTCCTTGACTTCCTCTTTTAATTTTAATTTTTATTTATTTATTATTTTTTTAATAATTATTTAATAATTAAATAATTAGATTTTCTTTTATATAAATTCATATAAATTCTGTTTTTCATCTTAAAATATCCCAAAAATTTCTAAAAATTTACATTCTCATAAAACTTTAATTAAACTCTTAAATCATGATTTTTCTTGACACAAATAGTAATAAAACAAATTTTAAATAAATATTTTTATTCATATTAAAAGAAAGAATATTTCTAAAAATATAACAAAAGTTCTTTAGAGGCTAGTATAATTATTTTAAGCAAAACAATAATTATTTTACTTAAAAGTCTTCTTACTTTTAGCAAAACATAATCATTTTTAAACAAATAAAAATATATTTGCTTATAACAAAATACTATTATTGAAAAATAAAAATTACGCGCCAAAACGTAAATTCTCATATTCCTTTTATAATTTTTTAATCCATGTAATAAATAAATTTATTTCTACCGGTTCTTATCTCCATTTTCAAAATTCTCTCTATTATTAAAAATTTTATTTACTTTAGACTTTATTAAATTTACGACTATTACAATTGTCTTTTGTAATTATGTGTATTTTTTATTATTAAATTGTCGTCAAATTTAATTGAAATAGATGATTATCTTTTTTTCTATAAATGACACATAGAGGAAGGGGTAGAGGTAGAGGGCGGGAACGGGCTATATCTCAGCCATATACACAGCCAGACACATCACCTGTTGCTGACATAGCTCACCTTGACTAGATCTACACTGGATATACACCTACTTCATCTCCTTTTTCCCAGACTTCCCATTCACAAGCAGCGCATTCCAGTGTATAATCTCCTCATCTTTCTAGTACAGTTGCTCCTACATATACCATATGTGCCTCATCTCCTAATGCATCCGCATGTCCAAATGTTGAGCCAGTTCTTTTCACACCACAGACTATTCAGTGGGGAACAAGGGACATAGATGGTTGAATTTGGATTAGATCTGCATCTGGGAACACGTAAGTAATATGTGTGTGTTTTTTTTGTCAGTATATTTATTTAAATTGATATCTATACTTTCATCTTTTATCCTGACATCTTAACAAGAGGTGTCATCACAATGATTTTCAAGAAAAAGTTTGAAGGTGCTTGGTCCAGTTGGGGAAAAGTAGACAACAATACCATTCAAATGTGGTTCAAGGAGTTCAAGGTAATATGTGACATTTCCTATCATATTTATTGATATATTTTTTAAAATTGTGGGAATGTTATGTTAATTTGTTTACTTTCTTTGTTTAGGCAAATTTTAAGTGGTTGGACAATGATGACCACAATATTAAAATGTCATTTGATAGTAGGGGATCAACAGCCCTAAAGAATACATTGTTTAAGGTGCGTAGCGGTGAGGACAAGGGTGCTTGGATTCCATCAGAGAAGTTACAACAGTTAAGGGTTGAATGGGATAGTGAAGACTGGCAAGATAAATCTAGAAAAAATAAACAAAATAGACTTTTCAAAGAAGGACTTAATGTACATAGTGGAGGGTATATATCTGCACGAGAGCATGCCAAAAGAATGGTGAGTAATTTCTGTCAAATATATAGTGATTTAAGTTCTTCAATATTACTTAACTTTTTATTATTTTAGAGGTTGCAAATGAATAAAGAACCCACATGTTTTAAGTTGTATGAGCGGCTTCACCGGCCCAAAGGAAAGCTGCCGGGTGGTTCAACGACCAGCAAGGAAGAATTGTTGTATGTAGTCACTACTCTTTTATTTTCATTTCTTTACAAATATTTATTTTGTTTAATCATTTTATTTTTTTAGGAAATGTATCGAACAAAAATAGCTGAGAGACAGTCCAAATCTCAGAGTGATGAGGGTTCTAGCCAACACTCCACCCAACACTCCACCCAACATTCAGACAATGTTGTTTATTTGGATGTGGTTGGCGGCATGAACAATAAAGGACGGATATATGGACTGGGATCTCAAGCACATAATGTATTGGCAGCAACTTCCTCTTTTAGGTCTTCCGCTTCTGATGAAATCTCAGCAAGTTCTTCTTCTATTATGAATGCAAAAATTGAGGCTTTATCTGCACGGCTCAAGCAGAGTAAAGATGAAAATTTTATGTTAAAGCAAAATGTTGAAGAATGAGATCGGATGTTTCGGCGCCTCATGATAGATGGTAATATAAGAATGTTCTCGTCTCCACCTAGAGGAGAAGAGAATAATAACAATGAGCAAAATAGTAATGCTACTGATGGATCATGATAGTTTGTGTTATTTATGACTGTGTTATGTAATTTTGATGCAAAAGTGTTTGATTACTAATATTTTCATGTCATGTAATTATTTATATGATAATAATTATGGGATTATTAAAAATTTATGTTGATATGTTTTTGGATGATAATAGGTTTGCCATTATTTAAAATTTATGTTGATATTTCTGCCTGAAATATTGGGTTTTTGGTTGTTGGTTTATATTGGTTGTTGGTTGATGGGTTTGAGATTTTTTAAATTATTATTTTTATTTATTACTGATATTAGAGACGGAATATTCTGTCTCTAAAATGAGAGACGAATTCTAGACGCAGAGACGGAATTTTCCGTCTCTGACTCCAACGACTGACAAAGATGGAAAATTCCGTCTCTGACCCCAGAGACGGATTTTCTAACCAAAATTAGAGACTGATATATTATTTTAGAGACGGAAATTTTCTGTCTCTAATTAGTGACGAAATATAAATTCTGTCTCTAAATTTTTGCGACCGCATTTTTAGAGACATAATTATTTCCGTCTTTGATTCCGTTTCTAACAACGTTAGAGACGGAATTTTTCCTGTTTAGAGACGGAAAAATTCCGTCTCTAAACAAGATTTTTCTAGTAGTGATGTATGGCTTACATGAAAAACATAAATGGATAAAAAAATTAAAAAAAAATCCCATAAAAATGAGAGAACAATAGAATAAGAACAATAAAAAACACAAAAGTCAAAGGAATAGGGAGGTGTTTGCCATTGTAGTAGCCTTCTCCCAACCAAACCAGTAAAATGGAAAGACTAGGAAGAGAGAAAACCTAAAGCAAAACTTTTTCTCACTTATCCACGCAAACTCGTGCGTTACCAAACTAGAAATACCCTCAAGACATATAGTTATGAAAATCATGACATTCTTTATGGATATTATAGTATCCAACATAGATTTTTTTTCTAAAAAAAATTACCGACTATAATTTCAAAATTTTATTTTCCAATAATAATGCTCCCCTGAACTTTATGTCACAGTTCAGTGGTGGCGATAATTATTTCAAGTAACCGCTATGAGTAAATTCTGTACATTATTGTCAATATTAGGATAAAAAATGTGGCCAAAGTTTTTAAGGAATATGAGCATCCAACAGCATCTCTCTTTTCTTTTCTTTTTTTTACCGAAGATATTGCATGGGGAGAGAGAGGAGAATTGGACGCCCTATACATTACAAGCAGTAACACTTGTGATCAAGAAAATGTTGTTTGAGTCGAAACTTTTGGATAACATCCCTATAGTTAATGCTCATAAGGATAATATGTAATCCTAATGGAAATCACTAGCATTTTATATATACGTCATCTTTTATTGTAGCAAAATAGATTCTATTTTTATTTTTTAACACATCAAAACAAAGTAATAATTTTATTAAAGAAGTATAACTTCAATTAAAAATTTTATTCAATTTTAACAATTTGCTTCTCCACCCTTCCTTAATTAGTCTCTCTATATCAATGCTAACACACACGGAAACCACAAGGCTTTGTAAAGCAAGAAATAATGGACAACACCGATCTTCAATGTTTAGCCCATTATCTCTTCTTCGATTTCCATTAGTGTGACTACTTTGATCTCTTTCGTAGTTCCAATCATGCATCAACTTGAACTTCGTGGGTGGTTTTGCTAGTTCCATCAAAATGGGTTATGGGAATTTTTAGTCTTCCTTTGGAAAAGGAAATTTAAGAAGAATTACTTATTAAGCTTTCTTGTGAAATTAGAAACCAGACATTATTATCCGTGGGGTTAGATTCCAGGGCTAAAATATGAATACTTTTATTCAATTAAAATTGAAAAGGCAATCAAAATCTTTCTACATGAAATTATATATTTTTGGAGAAATTACATTTCTCTACCCTGATATTTGCCCCTAATTGCAATTTTTTTAATCAATTAATTTTTACAATTGATACCTTAATTTATTTTTTATATTTCATTTTTCCACTAGCTTTTAAATTAAATGTTAATTTTATCAGTAGTTACATAAAATTATCAAAATTCTCTTTCCACAAAGAGAAAGACAAAATAAAATATCGAACAAATAAAATGGTATTTTGATAACTTCACACAGTTACCATTAAAATTAACATTTAATTTGGACACAATAAAGGATTAGATGCAATAGAGAAAATAGATTAGGGGGTCAATTATAAAAATTAATATATTAGAAAGAACATTATAGTTGGATGTAAAGATTAGAGTGAAAAGTGTAATTTCTCCTATATTTTAAAATGTAATTTAGAATTTAATTCTGAATTCTTAGATTAGGTTCTACATGGTATAAATTTTTTTTAAATGAAGTAAAGAACTAAATATATATAATACAATAATTATTAATATATGGTTTTTTATAAGCCAACTAATTCAGGTTTTGTAGGAAAGTGTATTAAGAGAAGGGAAGATTTGGAATATTCTGACATTATTACCTTTAGAGAATAATACTCTCACATCTTCTGTATTTTGTTCTTATTACACGGCCCTCATTTCTATTTTCAAAATATATATACTGAAGCGCAAAGATGTACTACAACTAAAGTCATTTGAAATATTATGTTAGTTATTCTAATATTTCACTGTTTACTTATATTTTTTCTTATCAAAATATCTTCGTATAATGTTATATCATTATATTTTTCTTTCTTTCTATTTCAAGAAAAAATGCAAGTGATATTAGATAGCGGTGTTGCGCTTTTTTTAATTCTACTGGAAACAATGTTATTACTTGGTTGTTTTTAAATATATTCCAATTAATTTCAATAATTTAATAGTATAAATATTACTTTTAATAAACATTAAGACTGCATATGCTTAGAAAAAAAAATATAAATATTAAAAATACTTGTTAATGTATGGTCCTGGAAATCAAATTTTTACAAGATTTTTTTAGGCATGCATGCTTAGAAAATATGATCTACATCTCTGCAAAGTTTCATAATTTTTGGACAACAAACAAATATTTTATGATTTTTTTCTTCCAAAATATTCAAATAATAATAATTTTATCGATCATCTGATGGCTCCAACATTTCTTGAGGGCATTTCGTGGGTCCATAATTGTAATAACCCCAAAATAAAGAAAGAAAAAGGAGAAAAAAGAAAGAAAGAAAGAAAGGAAAACCCTAAATAAATGAAAAAGAAATCCTAAATTAAAGAAAATTTTGAATGAAAGTGAGGATTATGGAAATGGAGATAAGTACCATTGGAAATGTGCTTAATTATTATATTGTTTGAGAAATTGTGAAGCTAAAATGAGGATTTAAGTTTTGGGGCCAAAATATAATTTCCTAAAAGTTTAGGGGTCAAAATGTAAATAATAAAAATTGCAAGGACATCCCTCAACAATTGGAATTTTTCTAATAGGTCCTTCAGATGATTTTAAGAGAAATCAGATTCAGAATTTGGCATGAAGTTTTGCACTCTCTCTCCCAAAATTCACTTTCTCTCTCTAAAAATCTTAAAACTTCTCTCTAGATTTCTACACGTCTAGACCTCGGATTTCAACACCATCACTACCTAAAGATTCAGAACGACGAGGACTACAATTCTATACAATTGGTTTCTAAAAATTTGGCTGAAAATATGCCAGAAAGTGAAGGAAAAACTCTAAGAAGGTAAGTTCTAAATCTCCTACTTAGAGTCTTTAAATTGAAAATCTGACACCATAGATAGATTCAGAAGATAGAAAAACTTAGGATATGAAATTTCGCTACCATCTAACAACTATTGTATGTTGTGAACAGTAAATCCAACCGTCATAAATAGTAATTTTCGGCTGTGAACAGTATTTTCTAACGATGAATAGTATCCCATAGTTGATCAGCATTGACTATGTTTCTAGAGGCCAAATTTCACAATTCTTGAGTCATTTCCTAGGTTTTTTGACCCTCCGAACTCGTTTTTGGACCCTTGGGGGTCTATTTGATTAGATTTGACTTGAAAAAAATACGTTTTGGGGCTATCCAATTTAGAATATTAGTTTTGTGAGTAGATAATTCTTTTTATGACTTGCCCTATACTCTTCTTGAACTTTAAAGGTATAGTTGGTTCTATTTACAAGTTATTTATACTTTTATATGTCTCTGAAATGGAGTAACCTACCTGATTTATTAATTTTCTGGCTTATAGTTCAAGAAGAGTATGATTTTGAAAATGGTATAAAGTTATTAATTGCCATATACAAGTTATTAATTGTATATGTGATTCTAAATGTATTTCTCATCATATGGTAAAGTGAATATTTATGCATGTGGCCTTGATTTGTAAAGTTATAAGATTGCCTTAGAAAAGGGCATGTATATGTGATAAACCTTGATTGAAAAATTTATAACAGATGAATTATACTGAGACTGAAAGTCTGTATTATACTAAAAACTCTGTATTGGATGATATGGTATATGTAATTTATGTGGAGAAATCCTTTTAAAAATACTATTTGATAACAGCAGGTGATGTTAGTTCTTGTGTACCTTGATACCTCAGCTAGCAGGGGTGGTGCTAGCCTCGTGTGACAGTCAACACACGGGATATGATATGTGATGGAGAGCGGAATGCCTCCTTTCTAGGCGAGATGCCGACTATATGATATGTGACTTGCCTCCCTTGCTGTGTGCTTGGAAAATATCCATATTAGAGTCTCTTTGCATGTCCTCATAAATGGTGGTAGGGCAAACCTCAGTGGGATGCTGAGTTTAGACAAATCCTACATCACCAAAGTACAGAAGAGCATAAACTCTGATATGGTGATTATGAATATGATTTGAACTTGAGAACATTTGAGATGCGGGTCCCATATGGATGTATCTTTGAACTATAATATTCTATGTAATAAATTTTAATATATGTATACATCCATATATTGACTTAAGAGGTCATAGAAGGTTTTATTTGCTCACTGAGTTGTCAAACTCACTACACGATATTTATATATTTTTTTCATATAAGGATATAGAGTTTGGACTTGCAACTACATGATCAACTTGGAGTCATATTCTTTGGGTGAGCCTACATTGCTTCCAAGGCTCACAGTGCTAAAATATTATGTATTTGTAATCTAGAGTATGCTCTAAACGCTACAGGCAAGATCCCTATTTTTGCTGTAAAATTGATATGTGTAAACTTGGCATATATATTTGACTATACTGGAAACTTGTGAACATATGTTTTACTCTTATTATGTGTTATATTTGAAGTATGTATGCAATAAATAAGGGTAAAGGTATCTGCTATTCGTGGCAATCGCTTACTCTTAAATTGGGGGCGTGACAATAATTGAATTATCATCACATAAAAATAAAAATAGTATAGATTTTTTATAGTTTTTTTAATGTTTATACTCTTTTTTCTCCAAACAGATGCACCCTTTAATAGTTATTGAAATTAATGTTTATATATATTTAAAAACAACCAAGAAATAACATTTTTTAGTAGAAATAACAAAATGCAAAACTGCTATTTAATGTCCCTTGCATAATTTTAGAAACGGAAAGAAATTGAAATATAATAATATAACATTATATGAAAGTATTTTGGTCAAAAAAGTAAGTAAATAGTGAAATAATAGAATAATTAATGAAATATTCGAAATAAGTAATGCATTTTTTGATTTCAAGAGAGATCTGTGTAGAATTTAAAAATAGAGGAAAATGCCGCGTAATGAAAGCAAAATACAAGAGAGAAAAGTGTATTTTTATCTTACCTTTATAGTAATTTGTGACATATATTGCTAAAAAGTAAAGAAATTAATTATTAAACAAACTTATCCAAAAATTTTGTAAGATATTGAGCACTAAAGTTTTTTAGAAGGAAAGTTTTGAACAATCATCAGTCAGAAAGGTGAGAAGTTGATGGTTCAATGGTTCCACCGTCGCTCAACTAAAAATTAAAATAAATATTTTATTACACACATTAAAAATATAATACTTAATAATTAACCATATACAAAATTATTATTTTACTAGAAAAATTATAAAAATATGTTTAGAAACATTTTTTAATTATATTTTTAGAATTAACTGCTTTAATTGTTAATTAAGACTAAATTTTATTTTTTTTCATAAGATTTTAGTTTAACTAAGTAATAAATTTAATTTTGGAGGGGGGGGGGTTCATTTCTGTCCTGTATTCAACTTCGTATTGGTTCAAAGGCACAAAACTATTAGATTCAGATTTATTTTTTCAGATGAACCGGCCAATTCTGTTAACTTGGGATTGATTATTAAATCGGAAGGTTATGCTCGAAAACAGTCCATACTTTATAGTACGTATGCCAACCTTTTGGTGAACCCGTCGATGTAATTTTCAAAACTATGCTTGGATTGATCCCATTATATGCCAACCTATTGGTGAACCCATCGATCAAATTGTCTACTTTGGTTTCTTAGTATGTCGACTAAGAATTGTGAACACTGAGGACATAAGACACATTATATAGATATTATGATATGAGTAAATTTAAAATATCTAAATATAATGTAAAGATTACATTAGGTTTAATATGAATATTTTACACTTATATTTAATACAAGGAAACTAGATCTTTTATATCACAGTTCAGTGGCGGTGATAATTATTTCGAGTAACCACTATGAGTAAACTCTGTATATTATTGTCAATATTTGGATAAGAAAGGTAAATAATAAATGTGGCAGAATTTTTTAAGTAATTTGAGCATCCAACAACATCCTTTTTGCCGTTTTTTTTAATACTGAAAATATTGCATGGGGAGGAAGAGAGGGGAATCAAACTCCCATTCATTAGTTCAGCAACATTTATGATAAAAAAAATTGTATTTGAGACAACTTTTGGATAACATCCTTTCTTATTGCTCATTGGGATAATATGTAATCCTAGTGGAAATCACAAGCATTTTATACATACGTCACCCTTTACGAAAAACATATTCTATTCTTATTTTTTTAACACAACAGGGCAAAGTAATAATTTTTTTAAAAAAATTAACTTCAATTAAAAAAATATTCAATTTTAAAAATGTGCTTCTCCCTTCCTTAATTAGTCTCTCTGTATCAATGCTAACGCACACAGAAACCACAAAAGCATTATAAAGCCAGAAATAATGGACAACACCAATCTTCAATGTTCAGCCCATTATCTGTTCTTTGATTTCCATTAGTGTGACATCACTATGTTCTCTTCGTAGTTCCAATCATGCGTCAACTTGAATTTCGCAGGTGGTTTTGCTAGTTTCATCAAAATGGGTTATGGGAATTTTTAGTCTTTCTTTGGATAAAGAAATTTAAGAAGAAAAATAATTTGAGAGAATATTTTATGAATTTATTATTAAGCTTTTTGCGAAATTAGAAACAAGGCAATATTATCCGTTGATTAGATTCCAAGGGTAAAATATGAATATTTTATTCAATTAAATTTGAAAAGGCAATCAAAATTCTTCTGCATGAAATTGTATATTTTTGGGGAAATTACATTTCTCTACCCTAACTTTTTCCCCTAATAACAATTTTTTCCTAATCAATTAATTTTTGAAATTGATACCTTAATTTATTTATTATATTTCATTTAACCCCTACCATCTAGCTTTATTTATGATTAAAAACTCTAAGTTTATATTATCTACAGTTATATTCCATCTAATTAAATAAAACTGCAATAAATTTATCTTATTTTAAATTCTCATAAATATTAAATTAAACCATTTATGAATTTTTAGGAAAATAAATGCATATGATATAAGTTGTGTTAACAATTCTATTATAAGAAAGACTTTCGTATAAATTTAAAATAGGTGAATAAATTTTGTAGGTATGCACTAATTATATGATTGTCATCCTTGATATGAACTTTGGAAAACCATACTCTAAAAACTAGCCATAAGACTGGAGCTCCCAATGTTCACATAAATTCCACATTAAACCTCATACTTCTAATGTAGGTCAAGTCCCATACCTTGCAATTCGAATTCTAACATTCTACCACACTTCGCATGCTACACAATCCCGACGCCTGCACAGGCTAGCTTTGTGCTAGCTCCACTTAATCCTGGACAAACATTGTTATGTTGTAATCACCGCCCATGCTACTAAATTGAAATTCAAAGAAGTAGCGGAAGCATTTGATACCATATATATGAGCCTTGGATGAACCATACTTTAAAAGTTAGCCCACGCAATTAGAAAGCTCAAATTTCATATAAGCCCTACATTAAAATTCCGTACCTCAAACATGAAATACAAGTCCTATACTTTATAATTGGATCCTAACAATCTCCACTCACCAACAACAGTAAAATATATTGAGCACTGAATTCTCTAAGATTCTCATATCCAAATTTCATAAAAATTAAGTGGGGTGTTTTGAACCAGCATTATTCGTTGCCAACAAAACAACAGAAACCAATATATTTTTAACTGAACCTCACCAAAGATTTCTATAAAAGGTCGTAACCTCAAACTCTATAACGCACATCCAACAAAGTCATTAATTAGCTTTCCCAAGGAGAAGATGAAGTGCAAGTTCCTTTTGGTTTTGTTGTTCGTAGGGATTGTGTCCTGTGCAGGAATACGGAATATCGATTGCGACTGTGAACCCGTCCCTAAACATGATCATCTGAAACTAGCCTTGATGTGGCCAAACACTCATTGCTGGACAAAGGATGTCCCATGCAGATTGTTAAATATTGCTTCAGGACTGCACGTGACCTTCTATGTTTTTTACTGTTTCAGATATTTTGTTTCCTGATAAAAGTTAGTCCTAGTCTTTGGGAGTTGTTATTCTGTTTTTTATTGTGCCGCAGCTTTTGCTGGTGAAATGGCTTAAACTTCGGCTATTCACTTGCTTTTCAGTTTTTTTAACTATTTAAATGTAAGCGTGTTGATCGAATAAATGCTGAACCCATTTTCTGCTGCATTCTCGTGATATGTTTCTCTGATATTTCAATTTCCTCTATTTTTATTTCTTAAAACCTTCAATTGGTATCAGAGGGTTTTTTCTTACGGGACCTGTGTAACGATGGATGTAGAAACTAGTTTTTCTCAAATGGCTCCCCCCGTCTTCAATGGAGAAAATTACCAGCTTTGGGCAGTGAGAATGGAAGCTTACCTGGAGGCTTTAGATCTATGGGAAGCTGTGGAAGAGGACTACGAAGTTCCTCCGCTGCCAAACAATCCTACCGTAGCCCAAATCAAAAGCCACAAAGACAGAAAAACCAGAAAGTCAAAGGCAAAAGCAACCTTGTTTGGTGCTGTTTCAACAAACATTTTCACAAAAATCATGTCTCTTAAAACAGCAAAAGAGATTTGGGATTATCTGAAGGAAGAATACACAGGAGATGAAAGAATACGAGGAATGCAAGTGCTGAATCTAATAAGGGAATTCGAGCTGCAAAAGATGAAAGAGTCTGAGACTATCAAAGAGTACTCAGACAGATTGCTGGACATTGTCAACAAGGTAAGGTTACTTGGCACTGATTTTATTGATTCAAGAATTGTAGAAAAAATTCTTGTCACTGTGCCTGAAAGATATGAAGCTTCAATAACTGCCTTGGAGAACACAAAGGATCTATCCAAGATCACCTTGGCAGAGTTGTTAAATGCCTTGCAGGCTCAAGAGCAACGAAGGCTTATGAGACAAGATTGTATTGTTGAAGGAGCCTTGGCGGTAAAACACCAGGATGCTGGGAGAAACAACTGGAGGCAGAACTCTAAGAAGAATCAGACCTCAAGTTGGGATAGCACCTCAAACAATCATAATCAAAGCAAGGGTGGAAGTTCAAAAGGAAATTATCCTCCTTGTAAGCATTGTGGCAAAATGGGTCATCCACCATTTAAGTGCTGGAGGAGACCAGATGCAGAGTGCAGCAAATGCAATCAGCTTGGACATGAAGCTGTGATTTTCAAAAGCAAATTTCAAAAGCAAGAAATAGATGCCCAAGTTGCTGATCAAGATGAAGAAGACCAGATTTTCGTGGCAACCTGTTTTTCAACACAAAGCTCTTCAGAATGTTGGGTGATCGATAGTGGTTGTACAAACCACATGACTTATGATAAAACTCTCTTTAAAGAATTGAAGCCTACTGGAATCACGAAGGTAAGAATTGGAAATGGGGGGTATATTCCTGCAAAAGGAAAAGGGACCATTGCAATTACAACAAGCTCAGGTACAAAAATAATTTCTGATGTTCTTTATGTGCCTGATATTGATCAAAATTTGCTAAGTGTAGGCCAGTTAATAGAAAAAGGATTTAAAGTGTCCTTTGAAAATTGGTATTGTCACATTTATGATACTGCTGGACAGGAGATTTTACAAGTCAAAATGAGAGGTAAAAGCTTCTCATTTGACCCAACTGAGGAGGAGCACAAAGCTTATTCCACTAAAGTAAGTATCACTGAAATCTGGCACAAAAGGCTTGGGCATTGTCATCTTCAACAAATGTTGAAAATGAAGAAAAAGGACATGACAAGGGGCTTACCAATTCTTGCTGATTATTTACCACAGTGTCATGCTTGTCAATTTGGTAAACAGAATAGGATGTCATTTCCTAAATCATCCTGGAGAGCCTCACAAAAGCTGCAACTAATCCATACAGATGTGGGAGGACCTCAAAGAACACAGTCACTTCAAGGTAGCCTTTATTACATTCTCTTCATTGATGATTTCACAAGAATGTGTTGGATTTTTTTCTTAAAATTCAAGTCTGAAGTAGCTGGGGTTTTCTGGAAGTTCAAAAAAATGATAGAAAATCAAAGTGGCTGCAAAATTCAAGCTCTAAGATCTGACAACGGAAAAGAGTACACCTCAGCAGAATTTAATTTATTCTGCGAAGAAGCTGGCATTGTACATCAACTTACTGCTCCTTACACTCCTGAACAAAATGGAGTTAGCGAAAGAAGAAATAGATACGTCATGGAGATGGCTAGAAGCATGTTGCATGAGAAGGAGTTACCAAAAAAATTTTGGGCAGAAGCAGCCAATACAACAGTATTCCTACAAAATCGACTTCCAAGCAAGGCTTTGGAAGATAAAACTCCATTTGAGGTTTGGCATGGATATAAACCTTCACTAAGCTTTCTTAAAGTGTTTGGTTGTGTGTGTTTTGTTCATGTTCCACAGGTTAAGCGGGATAAACTTGACAAGAAAGCAATTCCAGGAATCTTTGTGGGTTATAGCTCAGTTTCCAAAGCATACAAAGTATATCATCCTCAGACAGAAAAATTGACAATAACTAGAGATGTTCATTTCAACGAAGATGAGCAATGGGAGTGGGAGGATTCACAAAGAACAAGCAGACTCTTACAAGAACTCAAAGGCAATTCTGTTGGGGAGCAAACAATAGACCAGTGGCAAAATGAAGAGGAAGATGATTCTTCAATCAAAGGGACAAGATCACTTTCAAACATTTATCAAAGATGTAATGTGGCAATATACGAACCTGCTGGACATGAGGAAGCTCTTAAAGATCCAAAGTGGAAGAAAGCAATGGAGGAGGAGATGTCAATGATCCAAAAGAATAGAACATGGGAATTAGTTGAAAGACCTGAAGGTAGAAAAGTCATTGGAGTAAAGTGGGTATACAGAACAAAGCTTAATGCAGACAGCTCCATCAACAAATACAAGGCCAGGCTTGTCGTTAAAGGGTATGCTCAGATTTTTGGTGTTGATTATTCTGACACTTTTGCTCCTGTTGCTAGATTAGACACAATCAGATTATTGCTAGCCATAGCAGCACAAAAAGGCTGGAAAGTGTCCCACTTAGATGTCAAATCAGCCTTTTTAAATGGTGTTTTACAAGAAGAAATATATGTGGAGCAGCCGAATGGATTTGTGGTGAAAGGTGAAGAGGATAAGGTCTATCTACTCAAAAAGGCTCTTTATGGCCTAAAGCAAGCTCCTAGAGCTTGGTACAGCAGGATAGATGAAAATTTGCTCAGCTTAGGCTTTATAAAAAGCTTATATGAGACTACTCTTTATGTTAAACTAAAGGGCAATAATGTTCTCATAGTGTCTCTTTATGTTGATGATCTTTTGGTAACAGGAAACAATGTACAGCTAGTTGAGGAGTTCAAACAAGAAATGATGCAAGATTTTGAAATGACAGATCTTGGTCTTATGACTTACTTTCTTGGGATAGAGATCAAGCAAAGCCAAAATGAAGTGTTCATCAGCCAGAAGAAGTATGCAAAGGAAATATTGAAGAAATTTCAAATGGAAAAGTGCAAAGCAACAAGCACACCAATGAGTCAAAAAGAGAAGCTGAGTAGGGAAGATGGTGCTGACAAAGTTGATGAAAGTTATTATAGAAGTCTGATTGGTTGCTTGATGTATCTTAGTGCAACAAGGCCTGACATTCTCTTTACTGTAAGTCTCTTATCTCGTTTTATGCATTGTGCTAGTGAAATGCATCTAAGAGCAGCTAAAAGAATATTAAGATATATCAAAGGTACTGTTGATTATGGTGTTAAATTTGAGAAACATCAAAACTCCAAGTTATGTGGATTCTCAGATAGTGATTGGGCTGGGTCTGTTGATGACATGAAAAGTACTTCAGGTTACTGTTTCAGCCTAGGTTCAGGAGTTTTCTCATGGTGCACAAAGAAGCAAGAGGTTGTAGCACAATCTACTGCAGAGGAAGAATTTATAGCTGCAACAACAGCAGTAAACCAAGCTTTATGGCTGAAGAAAATTTTATTTGATCTACATATGGAACAAAAGTATAGCACTGAGATTTTTGTTGACAATCAGGCAGCAATTGCAATTTCTCATAATCCAGTATTTCATGGAAAAACTAAGCATTTCAACATCAAGCTCTACTTCTTGAGGGAAGTGCAGCAAAATGGAGAAGTAACATTAGTTTACTGCAAGTCTAAAGATCAGTTGGCAGATTTGTTTACAAAACCGCTTTCAGTAAGCAAGTTCGAGCTTCTAAGACATCAAATTGGAATTTGCAGTCCCTAAAGCAAGGAGGAGTGTTAAATATTGCTTCAGGACTGCACGTGACCTTCTATGTTTTTTACTGTTTCAGATATTTTGTTTCCTGATAAAAGTTAGTCCTAGTCTTTGGGAGTTGCTATTCTGTTTTTTATTGTGCCGCAGCTTTTGCTGGTGAAATGGCTTAAACTTCGGCTATTCACTTGCTTTTCAGTTTTTTTAACTATTTAAATGTAAGCGTGTTGATCGAATAAATGCTGAACCCATTTTCTGCTGCATTCTCGTGATATGTTTCTCTGATATTTCAATTTCCTCTATTTTTATTTCTTAAAACCTTCACAGATCTTCACTGCCACAATATTTCACCGTAGATTCCCTCTGGGCAGAGAGTGGTCCCGAAAACCCAAAACCGATCACTGATTGTAAAACCAGTGCTGTTTTGCCAGACTCTATGGTAAAACTAAAAAATCTCTTCTCTCTTCTCTTCTTTGCAATGCGATTCACTGTTAACTACTTATATACATGCAAGTTTCCATTCAAATGTCTAATGTAGATTGATAATCACAAATATGACCTCCTCAAGTACTGGCCTGATCTATCAACCTTTAATTATGAACAAAGCAAGAAAATGTGGAGAGATCAGTGGAAGAAGTATGGATCTTGCACTTCTAATGTGATTTCGATGCGAACACCAGAATCTTATCTCTCCAACACTTAGCAAGTCTCTTATATTTATAATATATACTTCCAAGAAAGTTCTAATCCGAGTAAAATATTTTGACTAGTTTATTTTACCTCCTATTTTGAAAATAAACACAAACCTCTTTTGTATTAAAATGAAAAGTAGCATTTAGTGTTTTTGAAAAACATGCTTAACTTAGCTGTTAAATAAGACATTAAATTTCACTCGAAGGATTAAAGTTGATAATCAAATACTTAAAGCATAATTGATTGTTATTTTCATATTTTTCTATGACTTCACTTTTAATTTACTGAAATGGAAACGAATAATATTGTAAATCATTATATAAAATAAGTTAAGGGTGATTTAGCCATTGACTAACTTTTAATTTCTCAATTAACATGTTAATCATCATTTTAAAAATGTATTAAATAGTTTTATATTTTATAGAAAAGAGAGATCTATATATATATTTTTAAAAATATAACTTGGAATGGGCTGGAGTCAGGTATCGTGGCCAATGGAAGCTCATATCCAGCAGACAAAATCATAGCAGCAGTTAGAAAAGCTACAAGAGTGATTCCAGACATTGTTTGCGAGACAGATAGAGATGGCAATGTTTTCCTCTCAGAGATCCATCAATGTATTTCCAACGACGGAAAAACTTTCATAGATTGCGAGCATATCGCTGAGAAATGTGACAAAGATCCCGTTTTTCCTGATCAATATTATGGTAATAGTTAAACCAATACCATCTCTCTTGATCATCAAACAGGATGAGAACAGATATATGCCGAAGATGATGCTACTGCAAATGATGCAATTAATATGAGTACGACTATATGTATGTGTAATATGTGTGAGAAATAAGGGCCAAATGTGTCCACAAAGGAGGTGTCTATGTGCACATCCATTCTGTCCAGTCTTGGGTATAAAGTAGAGTTGTACTTGTATGTCATCTTCGAGCTGCAATAAAAATTAATAACTAATATGGCCACAATTAATAGTTAAATTTCATTAAGTTTCAGAAGGCAAAATTTAACATTGTATTTAATTACAAGTTTTTTCTAATAATCCGAGGCCTAAGATTATTCTAATTAAATTTAAAGGGACTAAATATAAGTAAATTAGTAGGAACAAATTGCTTTATTGAATTTATAAAGACTAGCTGCTATATGGATTAAATTAAAAGGGATTCATAGTGCACTTAAGTTAAAATTATATTATTTTAATGAAATTTTAGATATTAAATTATTACAATTTTTTCATTCAAGTGACAATCAAATATTCTTTAAGGTCATTCTTTTGGACTAATTCAGGAGCTTTACTCAGCTCTATGCCTTTTTATGACTAAGTAATTGGAACGAGAACTTTGTTTCTTTCAATGAGCATAATGTCATATACAGAGATATCTATTCGAGAACCTCATGATATTCTTTGTGAATATGATAGTACTCAACTTAGATATTTTGATAAAAGACTATTTTCATCATGTTGAACTCTGATTTTAGATTTAAGTAATGTGACACTGCTGACAACTTTGTCTACTTAAGATAACTATCCCATAGAGATTCCTAGTTGTTCCTCAGTAAGTCATATACAAAGTTATCAAATGTCCACTAATTATGAGGAAGGTCCTGCTTTTGTTGTTTAAGTTATATAAAATATAACGACGAATAATGCATATATGAAATGTTTGATGAATGGCCTAGAGAAATTACATATAATTTGGGTTCTAATTCGAAATAACCTAAAATGTTATTTTTATTTAGGAGTTTATGATCCAAGGTAATGAGATTCGCAATAACATGTTTTGTTTATGCCATTTCAATTCAAAGCTATGACACCTAGCTCGGTGACTTCGCATATTGTCACGTGTTTTGACTTGTTAACTTAGTGAGAGTAAACATTTAGCTACGGGTTAATAGTTGTGTTTTGTAATATGTTATACCTGTATGTGAATATGTGTTGCTTACTTGTGTGTGATCATGATATGCTGAGAAATCTCATATGCATAGTAATTCAAGAATTGAAATGCTATTTGTAAACTATAACTTGATAAGTTTTGATAGGCCATATATGTATGGAAATATGAATTACATACCCAGGTGCACCTAGGGAAAATACTATGAACTTGTGAGTAAAAATCTAATGAGCCTCAGTCCCAAATATCTTTGTGATATGTGCTTTGTAGTTAGGATGTTGTTGCCTCGAAATCTCTTTTTTACTCTGCTCTGTGGTCAAGATGAGTGATTCCGTAATTTCTTTTCTTTGTCACTAAGATGAGTGATTTCCTAACATCTCTACTCTGTGGTCAGGACAAGTGATCCCCTGACATCTCTGATCAGTGAAAATTATGCTCTGATATTTTCTTTTGGTTTTTATGTTCAGTGTTGTCTCACCAAGGAAATTTGGGTTTTGGATTGAAATAGATGTAATGCTAAGGTGAAATTGGAAATGGCACGGGGATGCGATGGACAACCAGAGCAACACAACTCCTAAGATGCTGGACCAATTATAATGGCAGGGGCTCGTCGGGTGGGTCTGGGCTTGAGATTGAGGTTAGGATTATAGGGGCTATGGTGAGGGTTCAATCAAAGAACGAGAACCACCCAGGCGTGAGGTTTATGGGTGCATTGCAAGATTTCAGTTCTAGCATGCTCGCATGTTCTGTCTTAAGAGCTCATGCTTCAAGATGTTGTGGTTAAAGTTCCTAAGGAGTTGAGAAGTGAAGAGGATCTTAAGCCCGCAATTCTTGGGAGATTGAGTCAGTAAAAAGATTAATACCCAAATGGCCTCTAAATTTACCAATGTCTATATTTAATTTGATAAAAAAAAAAACAATTGTTGTATAATGTATGGTTTTCAATATTAAATTTGGCATTATGATCGAATTGATATATATATATATATATATATATATATATATATATATATATATATATATATCACATAAACTTTTTTCACGACTTGTATTGAGGTTTAAGGCAGTGGAGTAGAGAAAGAGACTGAGACTCAGTTGGTGACGTTGCTCTTTGAAAAGTTTTAGGGCCATTTTCGTCAAACAAGTGGTGTTCAAAGCATGCATTGTAAACTTACCCCAAAAAAAAGACATTCATTATAATTATACTTCTAATTGCAATGTCTCTCCTAATATAAAAATCATTGCAATTTTCTCCTAAATCTCAATCTATGAATCTATTGTAAACAACATTCAAAATTACAAAAAAGCCTCTTCCCTTTCTTTTCCATTGCAATGATTTTGATCAATTTTGTATTTTCTAAATTCAATTTTTCAAATAAATTAAACTTGATTAAAAAAATATAATTACTTTTAACAACATTATATTGACATATAATTTTTTGCCCCCAGACCAGTTATATACTATCCAGGTAGATTTCTCTATAGAGAGTTTAGAGAGAGGAAGGGAAGGACCAAGGGAAAGAAAGAAGAAAGAGAACATAGATTGTTGGCTACTCGACATGTTGCCTGCGATAGCAACGCACTCGATATATTTGAACTAAGGCTAGTAGAGAGATGAGAGTGGGAATTTCAAATGGAATTGCAGATAACTAGGAAACTAAAAGGTTACTATTTTATGATTTTAAATTTGACTCTTCCAAATCCAAGCTAAATATACACATAGAAACACCACTATAAGTTCATGAATAATCTGGGAATATTTTCAATACAGAGCACCGAAGATGGAGAAGACGTTGATATTTAAAAATGTCAATTTTTTTACTGACATTTTTTTTTGTCTCCCTTACATATATATATATTATTAATTTGTTAAACTAACTAATTTTTATATGGATTGAATGAAGTTTTGAACTTCATAAATTTTTTGGGTTCTTTATCTTTTCTTTCTGCTTTCCCTTTTCATTTATAATATATCAAAGAGTTACATTCAAACATATACTGACAATTTCACTCTTCTTGTGCAATTTATTTCTTCAATTACAATTTTTATCTAAAAAAATACTAATTAACTTGACATGTATTCAACTCAGTTTTCAGTCCCATTTATGACATATATTGGATTGAGTTTATATAATTACTTTGATAGATTTATTCATTGCACCATCGTATTTTAACTATAATTTTCTAATAATTTTAGACCAGAGAGAATACTCTTCGGGTAAAAGTGATGTTGAGGAATTTACATGTAAGGATGGTGAAATTACATTTTAATGCAAATGCTATCCAGATTTAGTTCTATAACCAAAATTTTTTTTTAAAAAAATTATTTCTTATATAATTTATTTGGTGAAATTACAATTTAATTTCTCACTTCGATCTTCCTGCACAATTACAAATTCTCTCAAATTGATTAATTTTTGCAATTGACCATCGGATTGATCTGTCTCATTGCATTTACCTCTTAACTCTAATGTTAATTATGTGAAATTATCAAAATACATTTTTCACAAAAAGAAAGAAAAGTGAGGTATCAAGCAATATAAAATACAAAATGTTCTAATATCAGGTGACTAGCTATCGTTAATGAGATAAATAAATTAATGAATGAATTTTAAAAATTAATCATTGAGAGAGAAAATACACTAAGGGGAAAAGATGAAAATGCAAAAAAAAAATACTATTTCTTGTTTTGAAAATTTGAATATATCAATATACAACTCATTTAATCAAATATCAATTATATTATATGTATTTTAGATCATATTTGATTAATATTTTGATCAATTAAAATATTCTTTATAACAATGTCCACTGCACGGGACAAAAAATAAAACAATAACCACTAACTAGTAATGTCATGTGTCACTCTGTCATGAAATTTTCGTTGTATGAATGACATTTGGTGTATTTTCCTCTATTATATTTTCTATAAACATAATTTATAGTTTTAAAATAATAATTTATAAATAGTTATAATGATATATAAAGGAAATAGAATCATAAAAAAGTTATAATACAAATATTTTACAGAAAAAATAACTAATCAATACCTATAAACTTTCTTAAATATGATAAAACAAAATAAATAATGTAATTAATATAGTAAAAATTAATTAATAATTTAAGTAAAAAATTCTTAGGCACATTTCTTCTAAAATTTTAGTAAGTAAATTAAATCCTCTTAGGTTCCCTTTGAGAATAGCGTCTTCGTTGCAGGTATTGTTGTGAGCAAATTAAATTTTAGTAATTTTTCTATTCTTTTTTTTATTTGGTTCAACTGAGAGTCAAACTTGGGATCTTCACCCTAAAAAACGACTGAGAGTCATTGCCTCATTGTTTGCTATTCTTATTTTTTAACACGACAAAATAAAGTAATAAAATTATTAAAAAAAAATTTAACTTTGATTAAAAAAAATTATTCAATTTTAAAAAATGTTCTTATCCACTCCCCCTTATTTTCTGTATCAATGCTAACACACAAGGAAACCACAAAGCTCCGCAAAGGCAAAAATAATGCACAATTGTTTAATGCACCAATCTTTAATTAACTAAGTCACTGAAAATTGAGATTTCTTACAGGCCATTATCCCATCTTTGATTTCCTTTATTGTGACCACTTTGATGTAGTTGATTCCAATCATGCGTCAAATTGAATCGTGGGTGGTTTGGCTAGTATAATCAAAATGGGTTATGGGGTCTTTTTTATTATTTGTTTGATTCACACGGAAAATTTAGCTCACTGTTGACTAATTGTGTAATATTTCGTAACTTTTAAATAATAATATTTTGTTATAAGTAAATATATTTTTATTTTTAAATGATTATGTTTTGCTGAAAGCAAAAAAATACTTTAAATTAAAATGATTTTTGTTTTGCTTAAAATAATTATATTTGCCTCTAATAATTTTTTTTTTAACTTTTAAAAATATTTTTTCTTTTATTATGCATAAAGATATTTTATTTTTTGATTTGTTTTATTAAAATTTTATCAAGAAAAGTCATGATTTAAGAGTTCAATTAAAATTTTGCAAGAATATAAATTTTTAGAAATTTTTGGGATACTTTAAGATGAAAAAATAATAATATTATTATATATAATAAAAATAATAAATTTAAATATTTAATTATTAAATAATAATAATAAAAAAAAAGGGGGAGGGGGAGATGCGGAAGAAGAGAATATGCAAATATTCGTATATGAATAGTGTTCTTTTCTCTCTATTTTCTTTCTTTAAATTTGGAGTACTTTCAAACATCCGATTTCAAAACTAAGGGTACCATTGGATTCAAGACGAAGAGGACTACGATATTGACCAAATATATAATATAACGTAATTTTTAAATAATAATGTTTTATGATTAAAAATATATTTTTATTTTAAATGATTATGTTTTGCTAAAAGTAAGTATACTTTTAATTAAAATAATTATTATTTTGCTTAAAATAATTATATTGGCCTCGAATAAATTTTTGTTTTATTTTTAGAAATATTTTTTCTTTTATTATGCATAAAGATATTTATTTTGTTATTTGTTTTATTATAATTTTTATCAAGAAAAGTCATGATTTAAGAGTTCAACTAAAGTTTTATAAGAATGTAAATTTTTAAAAAATTTTAAGATATTTAAGGTTGAAAAATAGTATTTATATGTATATAATAAAAATAATAAAATTTAAATATTTAATTATTAAATATAATAAAAAAAGAGAAAGAAAAAGGGGGAGGGGGAGACGGAAGCGAGAAATGCAAATATGCGAAATCCGTAACTGATGAATAGTATGAATAGTAACTTTCATTTTTCTCTCTAGATCTGAAATGCCTATTGACTTCCGATCTCAAAACTAAGAGTATGTTTGGTTTAGAGGAGGGGAGGGGAGGGGAGTGGAAGGAAAATAAATTTTCTTTGTTTGGTTTAATTTAAGAGGAGGGGAGGGGAGGGATGATAAATTTTCTTTGTTTGGTTTGTAAGGGAAGGGAAGGGAAAATAAAATAATATGATCATTATACCCCTATTATTTTATTTTTATTAAAAATAATTTTTTTATATTAATTTTTTTTATTAAAAAAAGAAAAAGAAAAAGGGTTAAATTGAAAATTGGCTTCAACGCTGCCCCTCCCCTCCAAAACCCCCCACTTTTGGAGGGGAGGGATTTTGCCTCCCCAAATTCCTTCCCCTCCCCTCCAACAAAGTGAACCAAAGGAGGGATTTTTTAAAAAAACCCCTCCCCTTCCCTCCTCTTCCCTCCATCCAAACGCACCCTAAGGGTACTACTGGATTCAAGACAAAGAATACTACGATTTTGACCGAACAATTTTTCAAATTAGCATAGAATCGCCGCGGATCGGAAGTAAAAAATCTTTAAAAAAAGTAAGTTCTAAAACTTCTATTTAGAGACCGTAGATAGATTCAGGAGCTAGATAAACCTAAGGATATGAAAATTTTCGATCATCTGACAACTTTAGTATGTCGTGAACAATAAATCCGGCCGTCGTAAATAGTAATTTCTAGTAGTGAACAGAGGTTGAATTTCACGAATCCAGAATCATGTGTAAGGTTTTTGGACCCTCCGAACTCATTTTTGAGATCTATTTGGTCAAATTGAGATTTGAAAAGTGCATTTTAAGACTGTCCAACCTGGAGCCTTACCCTGTAAGTAGATAATTCTTTCTATGACTTGCCCTATACACTTCTTGAACTTTAATTGTGTAATTGATTATGTTTATAAGTTATTTATACTTTTATATGTTTCTGAAATGGATTAAATTATCTGAATTGTTTACAATCTGGAATATTGTTCAAGAAAAGTATGATTTTGAAAATAGATTTTTGAACTCATTGTATATCTGATATTAAATATATTTCTCATCAGATGGTAAAGTGAATATTTATGCACGTGACATTGATTTATAAAGTTATATGATTGCCTCGAAAAAGGGCATGTATATATGATAAACCTTGATTGAAAAATTCATGACAGATGAATATGTACTGAGACTAAAAGTTTGTATTAGACTGAAAACTCTATATTAGATGATATGGCATATGTGCATATGATATTTTCTGTGGAAGGATCCTATTAGAAACACTGTTAGCGCTAACAGCAGGTAATGTTATCCTTGGTGCACCTTGATACCTTAGCTAGCATGGGTGGTGTTAGCCTCGTGTGACGGCCAACACACAGGATATGATATGTGATAAAGAGCAGGATGCCTCTTATATGGGTGAGATGCTGACTATATAATATGTGACTTTCCTCTCTTCCTGTGTGCTTGAAAAATACCCATATTAGAGTCCCTTCGTGTGTCCTCTTAAATGGTGGTAGGGAAAATCTTAGCGAGATGCTGAGTTTAGACAAATCCTACACCACCAAAGTACGAAAGGGCCAGAACTCTGATATGGGATCCTCTTAATGTTTTCATGTGAAATATTTTGATGCATCACAACATTTATTTAATGATCATACAATAAAGTATATGGTTTTGGATATCTGAATATCCTTATTTTGAGAATATTTGAAATGCAGGTCCCATATGAATGTACTTCTGAACTATAATTTTCTATGTGATAAATTTTAAAATATGAATACATCCATATGTTGACCTAAGAGGTCATAGGAGGTATTATCTGTTCACTGAGTTGTCAAACTCACTACACGATATTTATATTTTTTTTTTCAGATAAGGATATAGAGTGTGGTCTTGCAAATAGGTGATCAGCTATGTCACGGCCCTAATTTTAAGGCACGTGAAACACGTATATCATGAACATATATTTTTCATAAACATGAATATTCCAATCCTTTATCAAGGAATCAGATACATATAAGTTTTTCCATACAAATACCATATACAAATCAAGTACATATACAGCAGAGTACAACAGAAGCAAGGATCCTGCCTGTGGCGTTCAGAGCAACTCTAGAGTACAATTATATTACATTTTTAAACACTGAGAGCCAAGAAACAATTTAGGCTCACCATAGAAGTACGACACCTAGTCGATCAAGAAGCTGCAAGATCAAACTCTGGGTTTTTATCTGAAAAATATGTCAACCACATGTAGTGAGTTTTATAACTCAGTGAGCAGATAATACCTCCTATGACCTCTTAGGTCAACATGTGGATGTACTCTTTATTTTAAAACTTTATACATTGAAAATCACATATCAGAGTTACATCCATATGGGACCCGCATTTCAAAATTATCTCTGTTCAAATTCATAAGTAATGCTGTAAGTACGATAATAAAATCATGGTATGCATCAATATAATTCATGTAAAAACATCTGGAGAATCCCATATCAGAACCACCATATCAGAGTTTGACCCCATCCTTACTTTGTTGGTATAGGATTTGCCTAAATTCAGCATCTCACTAAGGTTTACCCTACTACCATTCAAGAGGACACGCGAAGGGACTCTATATGGGTATTTCCCAAGCACACAGTAAGGGAAGGCAAATAACATCTCATATAACTGGCATCTTGCCCACATATATAAGAGGCATTCCACTCTCCTTCACATATCATCTCTCGTGGGTTGGCCCTCACATGAGACTAGCACCACCTCCCCTGTTAGCTGAGGCAATCAAGGTTCGCACCAGGGCTAACATTACCTGCTATTAGCAGACAGTGTTTCCAATAGGATTCCTCCATAAAACTATAATTTCATATATTTTGTATTGATCAAAACAAATGTACTATTATAATACAACATTTTCATTCTCAGTATACTCCTCTGTCAAAACCTCTCAATCAAGGGAATCACATATATATGCTCATATCCGAGGCAAACATATCACTGTATAAATCAATATCATATGCACATATGCCATATAATTTAGTATAAAATTCTCAATATAATGCAAACTTTCAGTCTCTGTATATTTATCTGTCAAAACTTCCCATTCAGGGGAATCATGTATACATGCCTGTATCTGAGGCAAACATATAGTTTTATAAATAATGACACATGCATAAATATTCACTTTATCATTTAATGAGAAATACATGTGAAATCAGATACATCATGAGTTTAGAAATCTATTTTCAAATACTATACTTTTCTTGAATCATATTTCAAATTATAAGCAATTCAGATCATTTTAATGCATTTCAGAAACATATCAAAGTATAAATATCTCATAAACATAATCATATACATACTCAAACATCAAGAAGAGTATAGGGCAATTCATAGGAAGAATTATCTACTCACAGGTAAAGGCTCCAGATTGGACAGTCCTAAAATGTACTTTTTCAATCTCTATTTGATCAAATTAACCTCAAAAACATATCCGGAGGGTCCAACCAATCAAGATAGCAACTTCGGGAACTTGGTCACTATTCACCACTGGAAAACAGTATTCACTCACCGAAAAATACTATTCACGATGAACAAAAAGGCTATTATGGCCGAAAATATACCTATCCTAAGGTTTATCTAACTCTTGAATCTATCTACGGTGTCAGAATTTCAATTAGAGGTCTATAAGTAAAAGTTTCAGAATTTACTTTTTTTCTAAGATTTTCTACTTTAGATCTATGGCGATTCAACGACTGATTTGAAAAATTGATTGGTCAAAATTGTAGTATTCTTCGTCTTGAATCCAGTAACACCTTCAGTTTTGAGATCGGAAGCCAATAGACACTTCAGATCTAGAGAAAAAGTTGAAGTTTACTATTCACTCACTATTCATCCGTTTCGATTTTCAGAAAATGTGATAGCGTCGTTCTGCCCCCTTCCACTTTTATTTATTTATTTATTTATTTTTTTCTTTAATAATAATAATTATTATTTAATAATTAATAATAGGATTTTCTTTTGTATAAATTCATATAAATTTCGTTTTTCTTCCTAAAATATCCCAAAAATTTCTAAAAATTTACATTCTCATAAACCTTTGGTTAAACTCTTAAATCATAATTTTCTTGATAAAAATCGCAATAAAACCAATCTCGAAATAAATATCTTTATTCATATTAAAAGAAAGAATATTTCTAAAAATACAACAAAAATTCATTAGAGGCTGGTATAATCATTTTTAAACAAATAAAAATATATTTGCTTATAGCAAAATATTATCATTTAAAAAATAAAAATTATGTGCCAAAACGTAAATTCTCATATTTTCTTTGTACTTCTTTAACCCATGTAGTAAATATAAATATTTTCTACGGTTCTTATCTCTATTTTCAAAATTCTCTCTTTTATTTTAAATTTTCCTTAATTGGAATTTTCGTTAAATTTTACGGTTATTACAAGCTAGGCTGCTTAATCCCTGGGTGAGCCTACATTGCTTCCAAGACTCACGTTATTTGAATTATATTGTATTTGTATTCTAGAGTATGCTCTATATGCCATAGGCAGGATCCCTGCTTCTGCTGTTCAATAGGAGGATCCCTGGGATCCTCCTATTGTTTTCATGTGAAAGGTTTTGATGCATTACAATATTTGAATAATGATCATACCGTATTGCATAAAATTTTGAATATCTGAATGTGATATGAACTGAGAATATTTAGAATGCGGGTCCCATATGAATGTACTTCTGAACTATATTTTCTATGACAAATTTTAAAATATAAGTACATCCATATGTTGACCTAAGAGGTCATGGGAGGTATTATCTGCTCACTGAGTTGTCAAACTCACTACACGTTATTTATATGTTTTTTCAGATAAGGATATAAAGTTTGTTCCTTCCCCTTCAAATAGTTGACCAGCTAGACGACATGATCTTTGGGTGAGCCTACTTTTTTTTCAAGGCTCGTAGATTTGATTTATATTGTACTTGTACTCTAGAGTATGCTCTATATGCCACAAGCAGGATTCTTGCTTTTGCTGTTACTCTGATGTTTATGGACTTTGTCTGTTTATGGTATATGTATGGGAAAACCTATATGTATTTGTTTCCATAATAAATCATTGGAATATTCATGATTATGGAAAATATATGTTCATGATATACATGTTTCACGTGCTCTAAAATTAGGGGCGTGACAAGTTGGTATCAGAGCATTAGGTTTCCCTGTGGCTATCAGAGCAAAGGATTCTTTAGTTGGACCTTTAGTATGGGTATGAGCTGGACATATTTATACTTCAGGTACTGCTGAGGGATTCTATAGGGTTTCAGTTTCCTTTCTATTTGAAGTTATTAAATTTCTTAGTATAAAGTTGATTGAATATTGTGGCATCTTAAGAAGTATCTATGGGTTAATTACTGCCTGAAAGTGAAAGGGATAGGCGTACTAGAGAATTTAAAGAATTGAGACAGATACCAAATATGACGGTGTCTGAATGTTATATCTGTTTTACCTTGTTGTCTAGATATGGTAAACTTTGATGTGATATTAGAATGGATTGGTTGGCATCATGTCATGCCATTTTGGAATGTCATTTTAATGTGATTAAATTTAATATTTTTGGAGAATTTTCTTTCTTGATGCAAGGGGACTATAGTGAGATATCCAGTAATCTAATCTATGTTTTAGCAGCCTATAAGTTATTACAAAAAGGTGTTAAGGATATTTGGCAGTGGTGGGAGATGTTGATATAAAATATACCAGTATAAATCAAGTTTCAATAGTTAGAGAATTGTTTGATGTAATTCCTGAGAAATTTTTAGGATTACCCCGAAACGATAAATAGAATTTGGTATTGATTTATTTTCTGGAACCTAACCAGTGTCTATATTCTCATATAGAATGGCACCCACTGAACTCAAAGAATTGAAGAATTAGTTGTAAGATTGGTTAGACAAGGGATTTATACGCCCTAATACTTCTCTTTGGGAAATTCTTGTTTTATTTGAAAAAAAGAAGGATTGATCACTATGACTATACATAGATTATAAATAGTTGAATAAGGCGACAGTATGGAATAAATACTCATTACCTCATATAGATTATCTGTTTGACCAGTTACAAGGTGCTCACTATTTTTTTTTAAAAAAAATGATTTGAGATATGATTATCATTAATTAAGGGTAAGGGAAGAGGATAATCAGAAAATTTCTTTTAAGACTCATTATGGGTATTATGAGTTCTTGGTGAAGTCATTTAGTTTGACAAACGCCTCAACTGCATTTATGGACTTAATGAATAGAGTAATTAAACTATTCTTGGATAAATTTATTATTGTCTTTATTAATGAAATAATAATATGTTTCAAGAGTACATACGATTATAAACAACATTTAAAAATAGTTTTACCAACTCTAAGAGAGTATGGTTGGTAAGGATGGTATCCAAATAGACCCTAAGAAAGTAAAAGTGGTATAGAAATGGCTATATTTTACTACATTTAAAGATGAAGATCCAAATCCAATTTGCGCTTCCTGCGGTTGTCTGTTGTCCATTCTATTTGAGCCATAGTTAGATCAGGTACATGAACATATGCTTGTAAAGTATCAATCAACTTTGCAGCATTTGAAGCCGAGATGAGAATTCGTCATGCTGAGTGTGAGATGAATCTTTGTTCCAAAGCTTGATCAAGAAAAGACAACAAGCTATCAAATAAGTTGTTAACATTTAACAAACCTATCGGTTTGTGATGCTTATTTAGTTGTGCCCAAGAGACTATTTGGAAAATCTCTTCTAAAGTACCAAAACCCCTTGGTAAGGCAATGAAGGCATCAGTATTGTTCATCATTCTAGTCATGCACTCATGCATGGAAGCTACCCTAAATTCTTCCTCAATTGTCTTTCCTATGATGTTAGATGCAGCTAGAGATGTAGGAATAATACTTAGAACTTGACATCCTTCTACATGTACAGTTGTATACACGCACCCCATTAGCCCACTGTTACCTCCACCATAGACTAAATGAATCTTTCTCCTAACTAGCATTATACTCAGATTTTGTGCTGCTTTCACATACTCTCCATCTTTTCCAAGACTGGAATCACAAAAAACAAAAATATTTTGAAACTGACGAAATGCGATTCCCTCCATAGCTACACACACCCTAACTTTGAGTATAAAAGTAAAGATACTAATGTGTGTATTTATAGAACTCAGAGAAGGGCATACTTATGATAGATATGCAAATAGAATGAGTATAATTAGAACAACTATGTGAGTGATTGATGGATATCAGCTAAATTGAAGGTGAAATTTTCAAAAATGACGGCAAGCATGTATATGTACAGTAATTGTGATAGTCGCTCATATTAGGCATATAAAGAGAATAAGATTAAGGTATCACCAGAAATGTTCTTTCCCTGATGTCCTTGATGAAGCATTGATGTTTTGATTCTTGTAAGGAAGTCGTAGGTGATAGGCGAAATTGTTAAAAAAAGAGAGTGAAAAAGAAAACAAGTTAATTGTGGAAGAGGGACAATCAAATGGTTTATTTTGTTTTCCCAATGTTCCTGCCAGTTGATTATTGGTATTATTAAGTCGACTAGCTATTTTGAAAATTTTTAATTTGGACAGATTTATTTTACAGTTGATTGATTACATTTATTTTGAAACAATCAACTGCATCCTACTATTTAACTATGTAATCTTTGTTTTTCACATACTTTTATAAGCTCAGAAATGTTTCTTTTCTACCGAATATCAACAGCATTAAAGTATATTTTGATACATATATTCAAAACTTGCGGCCACCGATTTTTGTCGAAATAACAGCTAGATTTTGTTTATAGATTTTCAAGAATTACAACCACCGATTTTAATTTTCTTTCAATGCTTTGTCCAAATTTTTGACTTTTTATTTTTGGCATCGTTCTCTATTATACTTTTCGTTTGTTCTACTGCATTCTCCCTTATTAGTGTTTGTCATTAAATGCAAAGTTCTTTTCCTTCATTACAAGAAAATTTAAATTATTTTCTTTGAAACTCAATTATTATGGTGTCTAAGTTGTTAGTAGGTTAAAGTAATGAACAGTTTGAAAGGAATAGATGGATGATAGCCTTATAGTGCTTTGACGAATGTAATCAAGATAATTAATGGTGTTGAAGTTCTTGAGGAATAAAATATGGGAAGTAGGATTTAAATTAATCTTTGAACTCTTAATTTGGAAATATAGAGAATATTTTGAGAATCATATCCGGAAATAATGTAAGTGATCAAGATATTTATATTAAAGGTTTATATCATGTTAAATTGAGTCTAGTATCTAAGATGTGAATTATGTTGAAATTGAAAATTCATGTATGAGTAATTGTTGGAAAAAATATTCTTGAAATGATTGGGTGAATTAAACGGGATTGATATAAGCTAGAATGAGGTGCTTTTAGATATGATAGAAGAAAGGCTTGAAATTTTTTATAATAAATTTATTGGTGTTAATAAGAGGGTATAGAGTTACTGTGATGAGATAAGTCGGAATTGTTAGACATGTGTCAATAGAACATAAACGTTATAAAATGTTTGATGGATTTATTGTTACGTATGTTTAACATATTGATTAATGGATTTTAGGATAAAAATAGATGATAGATTAAGGTGATGATATTCATGGGAGGATATTGACATGTGAGAATCAAAGATGACTTTATAGAAGTCTGGAATAAGAAAAGATAGTTACCCAATATGAACTTGAATATATTCTTTATGTGTGTGTTTCCTAATATCGACTTATAGATATATGCATGCGAGCTTGAGGATATAAAGGAATGAGATACACAATGGTTTAAGAGTTCCTTATATGTATATATATAATTTGTTGAGTATTTTGCATAAAGTGAAATTGATTAGAAAAGGAATACAAATAATTCAATACAGGCCAAAAGTCTATAAGGATCATGAATGTTGAGCACTAGAAATTATCAGTTGGTGACCATATATTCTTAAAGGATTCACCAATAAAAGAGGTAATGACGTTTGGAAAGAAGGAAAAATTTAAGCTTTAGTATATAGACTCATTTGAACACTTGAACAAAGTAAGCATAATAGGGCATTGCCTACCCTTGCCATTAGGATTAAGTAATGTGGATTAAGTCTTTCTTGCATCAATGCTAAGGAAGTACTTATTAGATTTTTCTTATGTTACCTAATTCTAAGGAATTCAATTGGACAAGAATTTGGCTTAATTATGAGTAAAAAGCAATGTCTATTGTTGATCGACAAGTGAAGAACTTATGGATGAAGGGAATCCATATGGTTAAGTTATATGAAAAAATCACTCAAGTGAAGAGATTTCTTATAAAGTAAAAATGATATACAGAAAAGATATCTCCAATTATTTGAGTAATAAGATTGGTAACTCCGAATCATACCTTGATTTTATTCCCTACATGTGGTAGGATGGGCTGAAATTCGGAGACCGAATTTCTTAAGGGGGGAAAAATGTAATATCTCGTAATTTATATTTTTAAATAATAATATTTTGCTATAAAAAATATATTTTTATTTGTCTAAAAATGATTATGTTCTGCTAAAAACAAGTATACTTTTAATTAAAGTAATTATTGTTTTGTTTAAAATAATTATATTGGCCTTTAATAATTTTTATTTTATTTTTAGAAATATTCTTTCTTTTATTATACATAAAGATATTTATTTTGTGCTTTGTTTTATTAAGATTTTATCAAGAAAAATCATAATTTAAGAGTTTAACTAAAGGTTTATGAGAATATAATTTTTTAGAAATTTTTGGGATATTTTAGGATAAAAACGGTATTTATATGAACATATATAGAATAAAATAAAAATAATATTAAATATTTAATTATTAAATAATAATAAATAAAATGAAAAAGAGAAAAGGAGGAGGAGGAGACGGAACGTAGAAAGATGAAAGTATGAAGAAAATGAATAGTGAATAGTACTTTCATATTTTTTCTCTAGATCTAGAGTGTCTTCTAATATCAAAACTAAGGGTACCACTGGATTCAGGACAGAGTGTACTGCGATTTTGACTGAACAATTTTTCAAATAAGCTGTTGAATCGCTGTAGATAGGAAGTAGAAAATTTTTAAAAAAGATAAGTTCTGAAACTCTTACTTAGAGACCTTAAATTGGAAATCTAACACCGTAGATGGATTCAGGAGCCAATAAACCTTAAGATATGAAATTTTTCAGCTATCTGACAACTTTTTGTTCTTGGTGAATAGTATTTTTCGGCGATAAATATTGTTTTCCAGTGGTGAATATTGTTTTCTGGCCATGAATAGTGACCAAGTTCCTGGAGTCACTTCCTTTATTTTTGGACCCTCCGGATACGTTTTTGAAGTCTGTTTAGTCAAATGTGGATTGGAAAAGTGCATTTTAGAGCTGTCTAATCTAGAACCCTTATCCTGTGAGTAAATGATTCTTCCTATGACTTGTCTTATACTCTTCTTGATCTTTAAGCATGTATATGATTATGTTTATGAGATGTTTACACTTTTATATGTTACTGAGATGCATTAAAATTATTTGAATTGCCTACAATTTAAAATACAGTTCAAGAAGAGTATAGTTTTGAAATTGGATTTTTTGAACTCATGGTGTATCTGATTTCACATATATTTCTCATTAAATGATAAAGTGAATATTTATGTATTTGATATTATTTATAAAGCTATATGATTGCCTCGAGAAAGGACAAGTACATGTGATAAACCCTGAATGAGGAATTTGTGACAGATAAATCTGTAATGAGACTGAAAGTCTACATTATATTGAGAATTTTATAATGGATTATATGGCATATGTGCATATGGTATTTTCTGTGGAGGAATCCTATTGGAAACACTGTTTGCTAACAGCAGTTGATGTTAGCCCTGGTACACCTTGATAACCTAGCTAGTAGGGGGTGATGCTAACTTCGTGTGTCGGCCAACACACGGGATATGATATGTGAAGGAGAGCGGGATGCCTCCTATATGAGATGTGATTTGCCTTCCCTTACTGTGTGTTTGGGAAATACCCATATTAGAGTCCATTCGCGTGTCCTCTTGAATGGTGGTAGGCAAACCTCAGCGGGATGCTGAGTTTAGGCAAATCCTACACCAACAAAATATGGAAGGGCCTGAACTCTGATATGGTGGTTCTAATATAGGATCCTCCTAAAGTTTTAATGTGAAAGGTTTTGATGCATTACAATATTTGAAT
The DNA here is from genome assembly GCA_037074535.1 of Gleditsia sinensis. Classification (NCBI taxonomy): domain Eukaryota; kingdom Viridiplantae; phylum Streptophyta; class Magnoliopsida; order Fabales; family Fabaceae; genus Gleditsia; species Gleditsia sinensis. Next base: position 60,550,130 of record CM073463.1, on the reverse strand, counting down.
AATGATCATACCATATTGCATATGATTTTGAATATTTGAATGTGATATGAACTGAGAATATTTAGAATGTAGGTCCCATATGAATGTACTTTTGAACTGTATTTTCTGTTACAAATTTTAAAATATGAGTACATCCATATGTAGACCTAAAAGGTCAAATGAGGTATTATCTGCTCACTGAGTTGTTAAACTCACTACACGTTATTTATATGTTTTTCATATACGGATATAAAGTTTGGTCATTCCCCTTTAAATAGTTGACCAGCTAGACGCACATGATTTCTGGTTGAGCCTACTTTGTTTCCAAGGCTTGTAGATTTGACTTATATTGTATTTGTACTCTAGAGTATGCTCTATATGCCACAGGCAGGATCCCTGCTTCTGCTGTTACTCTAATGTTTATGGACTTTGTTTGTATATGATATATGTATGGGAAAACCTATATGTATCTGTTTTCGTGATAAATCATTGGAATATTCATGATTATGAAAAATATATGTTCATAATATACGTGTTTCATGTGCCTTAAAATTAGGGGTGTGACATAAATGGTTAACATTTAACAAACTTATTGGTTTGTGATGGATACTTAGCTGTGCCTAGGAGACTACCTGGAAAATCTCTTCTAAAGTACCAAAACCCCCTAGTAAGGCAATGAAGGCACCAGCATTGCTCATCATTCTAGCCATGAGCTCATGCATGGAAGCTACTCTAAATTCTTACCCAGTTGTTTTCTCGATGATGTTTGATGCAGCTAAAACTGTAGGAATAATACCTAGAACTCATTTTTTAGGTCTATTTGGTCAAATTGAGATTTGAAAAGTGCATTTTAGGATTGTCCAACCTAGAGCCTTACCATGTGAGTAGATAATTTGTTCTATGACTTTCCCTATACTCTTCTTGAACTTTAATTGTATAATTGATTATGTTTATAAGTTATTTATACTTTTATATGTTTCTGAAATGGATTAAATTATCTGAATTGTTTACAATCTAAAATACAGTTCAAGAAGAGTATGGTTCTAAAAATAGAATTTGAACTCATCATATATTCTATATTAAATGTATTTCTCATCATATGGTAAAGTGAATATTTATGCATGTGGCATTGATTTATAAAACAATATGATTGCCTCGAAAAAGGGCATGTATATGTGATAAACCCTTATTGAAAAATTTATGACAGATGAATCTGTACTAAGACTGAAAGTCTGTATTATACTGAAAACTCTATATTGGATGATATGGCATATGTGCATATGATATTTTCTATGGAGGAATCCTATTGGAAACACTGTTTGCTAACAGCAGGTGATGTTAGCCCTGGTGCACCTTGATACCTCAGCTAGGGGTGGTGCTAACCTCATGTGATGGCCAACACACAGGATATGATATGTGATGGAGAGGGGGATGCCTCTTATATGGGCGAAATGCTGACTATATGATATATGACTTGCCTCCTTTGTTGTGTGCTTGGAAAATACCCATATTAGAGTCCCTTCGCGTGCCCTCTTGAATGGTGGTAGAGGAAATCTCAGTGGGATGTTGAGTTTAGGCAAATCCTACACCACCAAAGTGTGGAAGGGCCTGAACTCTGATATAGGATCCTCTTAATGTTTTCATGTGAAATATTTTGATGCATAACAACATTTGTTTAATGATCATACAGTACAGTATATGGTTTTGGATATCTGAATATCCTTATTTTGAGAATATTTGAAATGAGGGTCCCATATGGATGTACTTCCAAACTATAATTTTTTATGTGATAAATTTTAAAATATGAGTACATCCATATGTTGACCTAAGAGATCATTGGAGGTATTATCTGCTCACTAAGTTGTCAAACTCACTACACGATATTTTTTTTTTTTTTCAGATAAGGATATAGAGTCTAGTCTTGTAGATATGTGATATGCTAGGCTGCTTAATCCCTCAGTGAGCCTATGTTGCTTCCAAGACTCATGTTATTTGGATTGTATTGTATTTGTAGTCTAGAGTAGGCTCTATATGCCACAAGTAGGAACCCTGTTTCTGCTATTACTTTGATGTTTATAGACTTGTTCTGTCTATGGTATATGTATGGGAGAACCTATATGTATCTATTTCCATGATAAAGGATTGACATATTCATGTTTATGGAAAATATATGTTCATGGTTTACGTGTTTCACGTGTCCTAAAATTAGGGGCGTAACAGAATAATTTTTCAAATAAGCCGCAGAATCGCCGTAGATCGGAAGTAGAAAATCATGGAAAAATGTAAATTCTAAAACTCCTATTTAGATACTTCAAATTGAAAATCTGACAACGTAGATGTATACAAGAGGTAGATAAACCTCAGGATATGAAATTTTTCAGCCATCTAACAACTTTTTGTGCATCATAAATAGTAAATCCAACTTGTATGAATAATGATTTTCGGCGGTGAATAGTACCCCATAAGTTGACCAGTGTTGACAAAACTTCCGAAGGTCAAATTTTGCGATTCTGGAGTTATTTCTTCGGTTTTTAGACCCTTCAGATTCATTTTTAAAATCTATTTGATTAATTTGGAATGAAAAAGTACGTTTTAGGGTTGTCTAACATTGAGCCTTACCTTGTGAGTAGATAATTATTTATATAACTTACCCTATGCTCTTCTTGAACTTTAAATGCATAATTGATTATGTTTACGAGTTATTTATAATTTTATGTCTCTGAAATGGATTAAATTATATGAATTGTTTACAATCTGGTATATAGTTCAAGAAAAGTATGGTTTTGAAAATGGATTTTAGAACTAATTGAATATTGGTTTTTAAATGTATTTCTCATTATATAGTAAGGGAAATATATTATGCATGTGGCATTGATATGTAAAGTTATAAAATTGCCTTAGAAATGGGCATGTAGATATGATTACCCTGATTGGGAGGTTTCTGACAGAGGAATTGTACTGAGACTGAAAATTCTGAATTTATATTGAAACTTCTATTTTGAATGATATGGCATATGTGCAAATATGATTTTTGTGGAAGAATCCTTTTAGAAACACTATTTGCTAACAGCATGTGATGTTAGCCTTGGTGCACCTTGATACCTTAGCTAGCAGGGATGGTGTTAGCCTCGTGTGACGGCCAACACATGGGATATGATATGTGAAGGAGAGCGGGATGCCTTCTATTTGGGTGAGATGCCGACTATATGATATTTGATTTTCCCTCCCTCGCTGTGTGCTTGAGAAATGTCCATATTAGAGTCCCTTCGCGTGTCCTCTTGAATGGTGGTAGGGCAAATCTTAGCTGGGATGCTAAGTTTAGGCAAATCCTACACCACCAAAGTACAGAAGGGCTTGAACTCTGATATGAAGGTTCTGATATGGGATCTTCCTAATATTTTCATGAGAAATATTTTAATGCATAACAATATTTGAATAATGATCATACTGTATTGCATATAGTTTTGGATATCTAAATGTGATTTGAATTGAGAATATTTCAAATGTGGGTCCCATATAAATGTACTTCTAAACTGTAATTTTTAATATGATAAAATTTAATAGATGAGTACATCCATATTTTGAACTAAGAGGTCATAGGTGGTATTATCTGCTCACTGAGTTGTCAAACTCACTACACGATACTTAAATTTTTTTTTTCAGATAAGGATACAGGGTTTGGTCCTGCAACTACGAGATCAACTAGGGGTCATACTATATGGGTGAGCCTACGTTGTTTCCAAGGCTAATAGTATTTAAATTATTTTGTACTTGTATTTTAGAGTATGCTATGAATGCCACAGGTAGGATCCCTACTTCTATTGTAATATGTGTATAAAGACTTGGCTTGTATATTTGGTTATATAAGAGAACTTGTAAACATTTGTTATTAATCATGATATGTAATATATTTGAAGCAAGTATGCAATAGAATACTATTAAAGTTATCTGCTACTCGTGACAATCATGTTCCTTTAAATTAGGGGCATGACAAGTTGGTATCAGGGCATTAGGTTTCCTTGTGGCTATTAGAGCAAAGGATTCTTTAGTAGGACTTTTAGTATGGATATGAGGCGGACATATTTATACTTCTGGTGTTGTTGAGGAATTCTATAGGGTTTCAATTTTTTTTCTGTTCCAATTTGGTAAATTTCCTAGTATAAGGTTGATTAAATATAGTGGCATCTTAAAAAGTAACTATGAGTTAATTTCTGCCTGAAAGTGAAAGGGAGAGACGTGTTAGAGAACTTAAAGAATTGAGATAGATGTCAAATATGACCGTTTCTGAATGTGATATGTAACATCCCGTAATTTTTAGATATTTTCCTTAGAAATTCTTCACCTTACATATATGCATAGAAATGTTCTAATATTAATGGAATAGGTAAAGAAAGAAAACCTAAGAGGAAATATTAGAAATAAACATGTTAAAGAAAGGTGAAATTCTTAGGTAAAGAAATATAAATTTTTGTGAAGTAAGTAAAGGTCTTAAAATTTCAAGAAGATCGGATTAGGGTAATTTTTTCTTAATTTAAGAGCAAAAGTTACTAAGTTTAGTATCTCCACCCGTAATTGGGCTTTAACCTATAGACACTTCATATAGAGTTTTTCTACTTCACATGAATTTTTAGCAAGCCAATAGGATAGGCCAAGGAAGAAATAAAACATAGACTTGGACTAGGATATAGAAATTGGACCGGTAGCCCAAAAATCATGAAAATGTGACCAAGCCCATTATGAAAGGTAGAATTTTAACCAAAGTAAGGAAAATGGGCAAGAATGAGCCCAAACCCAAGAGGAAAAATAAAAATAAAAATAAAATTAAAGTGATGAAATATTGGTGTAATCAAGATTAAGTGACATGGCATTAAGACAAAAATTTAGCAAGTGGTGTGATTCTACATTCATCATTTTGGCAAGTGGCATAATAATACAAGGCTTTAGGACAAAAACATCTATATCCTACATTCATAACTTTAGCAAGTGGGTAATAATACATAGCATTATGACAAAACATCATTATCCTACACAAATAATTTTAGTTAAGTAAGGAAAATTCAAGGGCTAGAAATTTGCCACTTAAAAAGGCAAATCTATCATACTTGATTAAGACAAAAGAAAAAGGAAATGAATCCCTAAATCAAAGGGATCTTGCCCCATATCTTAAGAACATATCATCATAATTTTCAAAATACAAATCTCCTTTTCCTATGCATATCTTGACTAAGGAAGAGGAAGACAAGAACATAAGTTGTTTGTTTTCCAAAAATTCAACAAAGTGTATCCTAATTGTGATAAGGTAGACCCATGATCATGAAAGGTGAATTATTTGGTGGTCTATATAAGAAAATCCACCCTTACAACATTAGAATTTCGTCCAAGTAAGGGAGAGCAAAAATAGAAGCAAGGTAGAGTGAGGAAAGGAGAGGAAGAAAGGAAGAAAGAGGAAGGAGAAATCTAGGGGACTAAGTGCTCCAGGTAAGTTTAACAATATTTCTTTTTGAAGAAAACCTTTGAAACTCATAATATTTATATGAGATTTTGATCTTAGAACTTTGATGATTGGTCATGGATGTTGCTATATCATGTTACATATTGATCTTGCATGTGATGTATGTTTGAATACTTAGGTTGGTGTAGATAGTTCTGCATGGGTATGGCTATGGTTGTCAGAATTTTAAGTTTCGGTATTTTAATTTCTGGGAACAATCTATAAGGAATTAAAATAAATAGTTAACATAAGAATTAAAGATATATGTGTCACGGATTTTCACCCACTGGAATCATTCCATTTGGAGTCCATATGAGATAGCTATGGTCTGATTAGTAGTCAAAGGTCAGAAAATGAATCATCAGGGAAGAATATGTTAGGATAGCTTCGGTAATTTAATTTTTGGGAATTATTAGTAGGGAATTAAAATAAATGGTTAACATAAGAATTAAAGATATGTGTGTCATGGATTTTTAGCCACTGGAATAATTCAATTTGGAGTCCACATGTGGTAGATATGGTCCAATTAGTAAGCCAAGGTCAGAAAATGGTTCATCAGGGAAGATTATGTTAGGACAGCTTTTGTATTTTAATTTCTGGGAATTATCTGTATGGAATTAAAATAAATGGTTAACATGAAAGTTATATATCTATGTCTCATGGAAATATACCCACTGGAATTATGCAATTTAGAGTTCATATGAGGTAGATATGACCCGATTAGTAAGCAGAGGTCAGAAAATGTTTATTCAGGGAAGAGTATGTTATTAATGCTTTAGTTTTTGAATATCTGGGAATATTCTGTAGGGAATTAAAATAGCGCGCCAACATAACAATTATAGATATATGGCTCATGGATTTTTACCAACTGGAATAACGCAATTTGGAGTTCCAATTTGGGAGATATGGTCTAATTAGTCAGTAAAGGTCTGAACCTATCCTAGAGGAACTATCCTGTACTTTGAGGGAGTAATATCACCTTCGTTTCTTAATTTTTTGCTACAATGTTCAACATAATAGTTTTAGATAATTGTTTTATCTTGAAATGGACACTAAGATCACCTACATCAGAGTTAAATTGAGGGAGTTATGCTCTGATTAGTAAGAGAAGGTTAGATAGGATGAAAACCTGCATCAAGAAAATAAAGAAATAAAATTAGTATTTAAAAAAGAAGATGAATCTTAATAAATGACTAGTATAGCCATAGCCATTGCCATTGTATGAACTTCTTACCATCTTAAGTATGAAATTTTGACATGGAAATATTTTATAAAGTGATATTTGAAATGGTTATGTTCATGGCATGATTACCAATGATTTATGGTAATAGTTATATTTTGATGAACATACTTGTTATTGAAAGCATATTTTTGGCTATCATTGTGAAAAGAAAAGAAATAAGCACGGTCACATGGCAATCTGTGTGGTGCACCAGTAGGGGACGCCCTACCAACGGTTATGATCATGATAATGAGAAAAGAAAGAGAAAGTGGGCCATGTCGGACGGAGCGAGAAAAGCCCGTACCGGAGAGTAGAGGATACTCACCCTGACCGGGGTAGCTTGAAATGAGAATAAGTTGATAGCCATCATATGATATTTTGAAAATAGTTAATCATATCATACATATCATTACAGTATGATTCTTATGTGCATAGATATAATGCATTCATGTGACCAAAGATATTTTCTATAGTTTATACAGCTGAACATGACGTGATGAGATTTACTGATGATAATTTATTGTTGAACTTACTGGGATTTAATTCTCACTATATTTCCATATCATGTTCAGAAAATTATTTATGCAGCTTTTGTTTCTAAGGCTCTGGCTTTTAGTGCACATTGGATCGAGTTACTTTATGTTGGGTAGATTTTAGAATCAAATAAGATGTTTGTGGTCGAGTTGGCTCAGATCCCGGTGAACGTGCAACCACCCGCACCTGTATCTCCGGAATTGGTCAACCAAAATAAACAAGATGTAAATATCTATGTGTTTGATATGTTATACGTCTGTTTTGATTAATGACATGTATGTGAACTCAATATTATATAATAATAAAGGAAAAAAAAAAAGAGGTTGTTACATGATATATGTTTTACTTGATTATCTAGATATAGTAGACTTTGATGTGATATTGGAATGGATTTGTTGGCATCATGTCATGCCATTTTGGAATGTCACTTTAAGATGATTAAATTTAATATTTCTGGAGAATTTTTTTTCTTGATACAAGGAGACCTAAGTGAGGTTTCCAATAATCTAATCTCTGCTTTAGTAGCCAATAAGTTATTACAAAAAGTTGCCAATGATATTTGGCAATGGTCAAAGATATAGATATGAAATACACTAATATAGATTAAGTTCTAGTGACTAGAGAATTCCCTGATGTGTTCCCTAAGGAATTTTTAGGATTACCCTGAAACGATAAATATAATTTGACATTGATTTACTTTTTGAAACTCAATCAGTGTTTATACCTCATATAGAATGGAACCCACTGAACTTAAGAAATTGAAGAATCAGTTGTAATATTTGTTAGATAAGACATTTATTCGCCCTAGTACTTCTATAGGGTGCTCAATATTTTTCAAATATTGATTTGAGATCTAGCTATCATCAATTGAGGATATTGAAAAAATTGCTTTTAAGACTTGGTATGAGCAATATAAGTTCTTAGTGATATCATTTAGTTTAAAAAATGCCAAAGCTGCATTCATGGAGGTGATGAATAGAGCATTTAAGCCATCTCTAGATCAATTTGTTATTGTATTTATTGATGATACACTAAAATATTCCATTTGTTTAGAGGATCATAAGCAACATTTAAAGATAGTTTTACAAACTCTATGGGAGTATGTTTGGCAAGGATGGTATCTAAATAAACCCTAAGAAAGTAAAAGTGATATAGCAATGGTTACGTTCTACTACAGTTAAAGATGAAGATCCAAGTCCAATTTGTGTTTTTTGCGGTTGTCTGTTGTCCAATCTATTTGAGCTGTAATTGGATCAGGTACATGAACATTTGCTTGTAAAGTATCAATCAACTCTTCAACATTTGAAACTGAGATGAGAATTTGTCCTGCTGAGTATGAGATAAACCTTCGTTCTACAGCAAGATCAAGAAAAGACAATAAACCATCAAAGAAGTGATTAACATTTAACAAACCTATCAGTTTGTGATGCATATTCAGTTATGCGCAAGAGACTATTTGAAAAATCTCCTCTAAAGTACCAAAACCACCTAGTAAGGCAATGAAGGCATCAACATTGGTCATCATTCTAGCCATGCGCTCATATATGAAAGCTACCCTAAATTCTTTCCCAATTGTTTTCCCTATTATGTTGGATACAGCTAGAGCTGTAGGAATAATATCTAGAACTTGACATCCTCCTACATGTACAGCTGTAGACACTCACCCCATTAACCTACGATTACCTCCACCATAGACTAAATGAATTTTTCTCCTAGCCAGCACCATACTTCGATTTTGTGCAGCTTTCACACACTTTCCATCTTTTCCAGGAATGGAACCATAAAAGACACAAATATTTCGAAACTAACATAATGCGGTTCCCTCCATAAATACACTCACCCTAACTTTGAGTATGAAGATAAATATACTAATGTAAGCATTTATAGAACTCAAAGAAATGTATATTTATAATAGCTATGTGAATAGGCTGGGCATTATTAGAACAACTATGTTAGTGACTGGTGGATATCAACTAAATTGAAGGTAAATTTCAAAAATGACGGCACACATGTATATGTACAGTAGTTGTGACTGTGACCCATATTAAGCATATAAAGAGAATAAGATTAAGATATCACCAGAAATTTTCTTTTCCTTGTTGTCTTTGATGAAGCATTGATATCTTGATTCTTGTAGAGAAAGTTGTAAATGATAGGCGTCAATGAAAAAAGAGAGTGAAAATACAAACTAATTTTTCAATGTTCTTGCCAGTCGACTACCGATATTATTAAATCGACTAACTATTTTGAGAATTTTTAATTTGGACTGATTTATTTTACAGTTGATTGATTATGTCTGTTTTGAAGCAACCAACTGCATCCTACCAGTTAACTATGTGCTATTTGTTCTTCATGAACTTTTATAAGCTCAGAAATGTTTCTTTTTCATGTGATATTCTTCCACTGAATAATAACAGCTTTAAAGTAGATTTTGGCACATATATTCAAAACTTACAGCCATCGATTTTTGTCGAAATAGCAGTTAGGTTTTGTTTACAAATTTTCAAGAATTACAGCCATCGATTTTAAATTTCTATCAATACTTTGTCCAAACTTCTGATTTTCAATTTTGGCACCATGCTCTATTAAGTATTTTTCTTTTTTTGCTGCATCATCCTTGATTAATGATTGGCATTAAATGCAAGGTTCTTTTCCTTATTACAATGAAAGTTAATTTCTTTTCTTTGAAACTCAGTTATTATGATGTTTAAGTGGTTAATAAGTTGAAGTAATGAAGATTTTGATAGAATTTATTTACCAAAGAACGTACTTGAAAAAAAAATCTTTATATCAAGTATGTATAACTAAGTAAGTTGGTAGACCATATGTAAATTAGAAAGAATAATGAGTTTACAATATATACCAATTGAGTACTAAGTGTGGAGGACACCCAAATTTATCTAATGTAACTGAGTACGGAAAGGAGATTTTAGAAGAAACAACAGATTTTGAATATTGATGGGATATACTAAGATTTGAAATAAGTGTACTAGTATAATGGTAAAAAATAAGATATAAGTGATATTTTTTTTCGTTGTTTGGTGTATTAGCAAGTAAGAATTGAATATATTGTTTCAAGAGAGCTATTCTGGAAGCTTTAGGATATTAGCTAGATTATAGTATATCTGATAGTAAATCTAAATGATGTGTTTACGCATTAGAAGTTATGCTTCAGGTATCTTTATATAATTTTGGTGAAAGTTTGGAGAAAATTATTGATCCTTAGTTTAACTTGCCCCTATCAGTAATTATCAGGCCAATATACAAACGACACCATTTGAGGTTTTATATGAAATATCGTAGATCTCCTAATAGGTGGGTGAGTTGAGTAAAGTTAAGCTTTTGAAATCTAATTTGGAATAAAATGCAATAGATAGAATATGACTAACTTAAATTGATGATGTTATTTTGGCAAGCATGCTTCAAGCATATGTCTTCGAGTTTGGTGGTAGATCCCTTAGCAAAATTTTCCTATAATAAAGTGTTATTGAATGACTTAAAGCCTTATGTAAAAGGTGTTACAAATTTTTTGTTAAATGATTTAGTGGGGTTTGACTTATTGTAAGATGTCGTTGATTAAGTGAAATTGATTAGAAAAAGAATACAAGAAACTCAATACAGGCCAAACATCTATAAGGACCAGAAATATTGAGCACTAAAAATTATCAGCAAGTGACCAAATATTCTTAAAAGACTCACCCATGAAAGAGGTAATGAGATTTAAAAAGAAACAAAAAGTTAAGCTATAGTATATAGGCTCTTTTGAAATCTTGGATAAAGTATGCATAGTATATATCGCCTAACTTCGCTATCAGGATTAGGTGATGTTAGTATAGTGTAACAACTTTTTTTTCTTTATTATTATACAATATTGAGTTCACATACACGTCATTAATCAAAACGTACATACAACATATCAAACACATAGATATTTACATCTGGTTTATTTTGGTTGACCAATTCCAGAGATACAGGTGCGGGTGGTTGCACCTTCATCGGGATCTGAGTCAACTCGACCACAAACATCTTATTTGATTTTGAAATCTGCCCAACATAAAGTAACTCGATCCAATGTGCACTAAAAGCCAGAGCCATAGGAAAAAAAGCTGCATAACTAATTTTCTGAACATGATATGGAAATATAGTGAGAATTAAATCCTAGTAAGTTCAACAATAAATCATCATCAATATAGCTTATTACATCATGTTCAACTGTATAAACTACAAAAAATATCTTTGGTCACATGAATGCATTATATCTATGCACATAAGAATCATACAGTAATGATATGTATGACAGAATTAACTATTTTCAGAATATCATATGATGGCTATCAACTTATTCTCATTTCAAGCTACCCAGGTCAGGGTGAGTATCCTCTACTCTCCAGTACATACTTTTCTCGCTCCGTCCAACATGGCATACTTTCTCTTTCTTTTCTCATAATCATAATCATAACCGTTGGTAGAGCATCCCCTACTGGTGCACCACACGGATTGCCATGTCACCGTGCTCATTTCTTTTCTTTTCATAATAATAGCCAAAAATATGCTTTCAATAACAAGTATGTTCATCAAAATATAATTATTACCAAAACTCATTGTTAATCATGCCATGAACATAACCATTTCAAATATCATTTTATAAAATATTTCCATGTCAAAATTTCACACTTAAGATGGCAAGAAGTTCATACAATGGCAATGGCAATGGCATATACTAGTCATTTATTATTTTCATTTATAAGATTCTTCTTCTTTTTTAAATATTAATTTTATTTCTTTATTTTCTTGATGCAGGTTTTCATCCTATCTAACTGTTTCTTACTAATTAGATCATAACTCCCTTAATTTAACTCCGATATAGGTGATCTTGATGTCAATTTCAAGATAGAACAATTATATAAAACTATTATGTTGAACATGTTAGCGAAATATTAAGAAATCAAGGTGATATTACTCCCTCTAAGTACAGGTTATTTCTTCTCGGATAGGTTTTGCCCTCTACCGACTACTCTGTCCATATCTCCCTCATAAGAATTCCAAATTAAGTTATTCCAATGGCTACAAATCCGTGACACATATAGCAATAATTTTTATTTTAATCATTTATTTTAATTCGCTACAGAATGTTTCCAGAAATTAAAACACAGAAGCTATCCTAAAATATTCTTCTCTGATTAACCAATTTCTGACCACTGCACACTAATCGGACTATACCTACCACATATGGACTCCAAATTGAGTGATTCCAGTGGCTAAAAATTTGTGAAATCTATATATATAATTCTTATGTTAACCATTTATTTTGATTTCACACAAATAATTCTCAGAAATTAAAACACAAAAGCTATCTTAACATATTCTTCCCTGATGAACCATTTTGTGACCTTTGACTATTAATCGGCTCATATCGTCCTCATATGGACTCCAAATTGAATGATTCCAGTGGATAAAAATCCGTGACACATATAGCAACAATTTTTATGTTAACCATTTATTTTAATTCAATACAAATAACTCCCTAAAATTAAAACACAGAAGCTATCCTAACATATTCTTCCCTCATTAACCATTTTCTGACCTTTTCCTACTATTCGGATCATATCTACCTCATATGGACTCCAAATTGAATGATTCCAGTGGCTAAATATCCATTCCATATAGATCTACATTTTTTATGTTAACTATTTCTTTAAATTCCTTACCGATTCTTCCCAACATTTTAAAAACATAAGCTTAAAATTTTGCCACCCATAGCCATACCTATGCAAAACTTTCTATACCAGCCTATGTATTCAAACATACATCACATGTAAGATCAATATGTAACATGATATAGCAACATCCATGACCAATCATCAAAGTTCTAAGATCAAAATCTCATATAAATATTATAAGTTTCAAAAGTTTTCTTCAAAAAGAAATATTGTTAAACTTACCTAGAGCACTTAGTCCTCTAGACTTCTCCTTCCTCTTTCTTCCTTTCTTCCTCTCCTTTCCTCACTCTACCTTGCTTCTATTTTTCCTCTCCCTCACTTGGACGAAAATTTTAATGTTGTAAGAGTGGGTTTTGCTTAAATAGACCCTTAAATAATTTACCTTTCATGATCATGGGTCTACCTTATCACAATTAGATTACACTTGGTTGAATTTTTGGAAAACAAACAACTTATGTTCTTGTCTTCCTCTTCCTTAGTCAAGATATGCATAGAAAAAGGAGATTTGTATTTTGAAAATTATGATAATATGTTCTTAAGATATGTGACAAGATCCTATTGATTTAGAGATTCATTTCCTTTTTCTTTTGTCTTAATCAAGTATGATAGATTTTCCTTTTTAAGTGGCAAATTTCTAGCCCTTGAATTTGCATTATTTGGTTGAAATTATTTGTGTGGAATAGGAATGTTTTGTCCTAATGCCATGTATTATCATACCACTTGCTAAAATTATGAGTGTAGGATATTGATGTTTTGTCCTAAAGTCTTGTATTATCATACCACTTACTAAATTTTTGTCTTAATGCCAAGTCACCTAATCTTGATTACACCATTATCTCATTACTTTACTTTTATTTTTATTTTCATTTTTTCTCTTGGGTTTGGGCTCATTCTTGCCCATTTTCTTTACTTTGGTTAAAATTCTACCTTTCATAATGGGCTTGGTCACATTTTCATGATTTTTGGGCTATCTGTCCAATTTCTATATCCTAGTACAAGTCTATATTTTATTTCTTCATTGGGCTATCCTATTGGCTTGCTAAAAATTTATGTGAAGTAGAAAAACTCTATATAAAGTGTCCATAGGTGAAAGCCCAATTTATGGGTGGAGATACTAAACTTAGTAACTTTTGCTCTTAAATTAGGGAAAAAAATTACACTAATCCAATCTTCTTGAAATTTTAAGACCTTTACTTACTTCACAAAAATTTATCTTCCTTACCTAAGAATTTCACCTTTCTTTAGCATGTTTATTTGTAATATTTCCTCTTACGTTTTCTTTCTTTACCTATTCCATTAATATTAGAACATTTCTATGCATATATGTAAGGTGAAGAATTTCTAAGGAAAATATCTATAAATTACGGGATGTTACATATAGTCTTTCTTGCATCAATACTAAGGAAGTACCTATCAGATTCTTCTTATATTATCTAATTTCAAAAAATTCAGTTGGACAAGAATTTGGCTTAATTATGAGGAAAAACCGATGATTATTGTTGATTGATAAGTGAAAAACTTATTGCTGAAAGAAATCTCTATGGTTAAGGTTATATGGCAAAATCACTCAAGTGAAAAGTAATTTTTTTCAAGTAAAAAGATATCCTCAATAGTTTAAGTAGTGAAGTTAATAACTGTAACTTATGCCTTGACTTCATTCCCTATTTGTGATAGGATGATTTGAAATTTGGAGACCGAATTTCTCAAAGGGGGAAGAATGTAATATCCCGTAATTTTTAAATAATAATGTTTTGCTATAAAAAAATATATTTGTATTTTTAAATAATTATGTTTTGCTGAAAGCAAATATACTTTTAATTAAAATGATTTTTGTTTTGCTTAAAATAATTATATTTTCCTCTAATAATTTTTGTTTCATTTTTAAAAATATTCTTTCTTTTATTATACATAAAGATATTTTATTTTTGATTTGTTTTTTAAAATTTTATCAAGAAAAGTCATGATTTAGTTCAATTAAAGTTTTGCAAGAATATAAATTTTTAGAAAATTTTGGGATACTTTAGGATGAAAAACTAATACTATTATATATATAATAAAAAATAAATTTTAAATATTTAATTATTAAATAATAATAAGTAAAAAGAAGAAGAAAGAAAAAGGGGGAGAGAGAGATGCAGAAGAAGAGAATATGCAAATATTCGTATATGAATAGTGTTCCTCTCTCTCCATTTTGTCTCTCTAAATCTGGAGTACTTTCAAGATCCGATCTCAAAACTAAGGATATCATTGGATTTAGGACGAAGAGGACTACGATATTGGTCGAATAATTTTTCAAATCAGTTACAGAATCACCGTAGATGAAAAGTAGAAAATCTTTAAAAAAGATAAATTTTAAAACTCCTATTAAGATACTTCATATTGAAAATCTGACATTGTAGATGGATTCAGGAGATAGATAAACTTTAAAATATAAAATTTTTCGGCCATCTGACAACTTTTTGTATGTCATAAACAATAAATCCGGCTGGTATGAATAGTGATTTCTGGCGGTAAATAGTAAATTCAATCATGAATAGTACCCCTTCAGTTGACCAGTGTTGACCAAGCTTCTAGAAGCCAAATTTCGCGATTCTAGAGTCATTTTTTAAGTTTTTAGACTCTCCAGACTTGTTTTTGAGGTCTATTTGATCAAATTTAGATTGAAAAAGTACATTTTAGGACTGTCAAACCTGGAGTCTTACCTTATGAGTAGATAATTCTTTCTATGACTTACCCTATGCTCTTCTTGAACTTTAAATATATAATTGATTATGTTTATGAGTTATTTATAATTTTATATGTCTTTGAAATAGATTAAATTATCTAAATTGTTTACAATATGTTATATAGTTCAAGAAGAGTATGATTTTGAAAATAAATTTTTGAACTCATTAAAGATGTGATTTTAAATGTATTTCTCATTATATGGTAAAAGAAATATATTGTGCATGTGGCATTGTATGTAAATTTATAAGATTGGCTTGGAAATGGGCATGTATATGTGATTACCCTGATTGGAAAGTTTTTGACAGAGGAATTGTACTGAGACTGAAAATTATGAATCCGGCTGGTATGAATAGTGATTTCTGGCGGTAAATAGTAAATTCAATCATGAATAGTACCCCCTCAGTTGACCAGTGTTGACCAAGCTTCTAGAAGCCAAATTTTGCGATTCTAGAGTCATTTTTTAAGTTTTTAGACCCTCCAGACTTGTTTTTGAGGTCTATTTGATCAAATTTAGATTGAAAAAGTACATTTTAGGACTGTCAAACCTGGAGTCTTACCTTATGAGTAGATCATTCTTTCTATGACTTACCCTATGCTCTTCTTGAACTTTAAATATATAATTGATTATGTTTATGAGTTATTTATAATTTTATATGTCTTTGAAATAGATTAAATTATCTAAATTGTTTACAATATGTTATATAGTTCAAGAAGAGTATGATTTTGAAAATAGATTTTTGAACTCATTGAAGATGTGATTTTAAATGTATTTCTCATTATATGGTAAAAGAAATATATTGTGCATGTGGCATTGTATGTAAATTTATAAGATTGGCTTGGAAATAGGCATGTATATGTGATTACCCTGATTGGAAAGTTTCTGACAGAGGAATTGTACTGAGACTAAAAAATATGAATCCGGCTGGTATGAATAGTGATTTCTGGCGATAAATAGTAAATTCAATCATGAATAGTACCCCCTCAGTTGACCAGTGTTGACCAAGCTTCTAGAAGCCAAATTTCGCGATTATAGAGTCATTTTTTAAGTTTTTAGACCCTCCAGACTTGTTTTTGAGGTCTATTTGATCAAATTTAGATTGAAAAATTACATTTTAGGACTGTCAAACCTGGAGTCTTACCTTATGAGTAGATAATTATTTCTATGACTTACTCTATGCTCTTCTTGAACTTTAAATATATAATTGATTATGTTTATGAGTTATTTATAATTTTATATGTCTTTGAAATAGATTAAATTGTCTAAATTGTTTACAATATGTTATATAGTTCAAGAAGAGTATGATTTTGAAAATAGATTTTTGAACTCATTAAAGATGTGATTTTAAATGTATTTCTCATTATATGGTAAAAGAAATATATTGTGCATGTGGCATTGTATGTAAATTTATAAGATTGGCTTGGAAATGGGCATGTATATGTGATTACCCTGATTGGAAAGTTTTTGACAGAGGAATTGTACTGAGACTGAAAATTATGAATCCGGCTGGTATGAATAGTGATTTCTGGCGGTAAATAGTAAATTCAATCATGAATAGTACCCCCTCAGTTGACCAGTGATGACCAAGCTTCTAGAAGCCAAATTTCGCGATTCTAGAGTCATTTTTTAAGTTTTTAGACCCTCCAGACTTGTTTTTGAGGTCTATTTGATCAAATTTAGATTGAAAAAGTACATTTTAGGACTGTCAAACCTGGAGTCTTACCTTATGAGTAGATAATTCTTTCTATGACTTACCCTATGCTCTTCTTGAACTTTAAATATATAATTAATTATGTTTATGAGTTATTTATAATTTTATATGTCTTTGAAATAGATTAAATTGTCTAAATTGTTTACAATATGTTATATAGTTCAAGAAGAGTATGATTTTGAAAATAGATTTTTGAACTCATTGAAGATGTGATTTTAAATGTATTTCTCATTATATGGTAAAAGAAATATATTGTGCATGTGGCATTGTATGTAAATTTATAAGATTGGCTTGGAAATGGGCATGTATATGTGATTACCCTGATTGGAAAGTTTCTGACAGAGGAATTGTACTGAGACTGAAAAATATGAATCCGGCTGGTATGAATAGTGATTTCTGGCGGTAAATAGTAAATTCAATCATGAATAGTACCCCCTCAGTTGACTAGTGTTGACCAAGCTTCTAGAAGCCAAATTTCGCGATTATAGAGTCATTTTTTAAGTTTTTAGACCCTCCAGACTTGTTTTTGAGGTCTATTTGATCAAATTTAGATTGAAAAAGTACATTTTAGGACTGTCAAACCTGGAGTCTTACCTTATGAGTAGATAATTATTTCTATGACTTACCCTATGCTCTTCTTGAACTTTAAATATATAATTGATTATGTTTATGAGTTATTTATAATTTTATATGTCTTTGAAATAGATTAAATTATCTAAATTGTTTACAATATCTTATATAGTTCAAGAAGAGTATGATTTTGAAAATAGATTTTTGAACTCATTGAAGATGTGATTTTAAATGTATTTCTCATTATATGGTAAAAGAAATATATTGTGCATGTGGCATTGTATGTAAATTTATAAGATTGGCTTGGAAATGAGCATGTATATGTGATTACCCTAATTGGAAAGTTTCTGACAGAGCAATTGTATTGAGACTGAAAATTATGAATTTATACTGAAACCTCTGTTTTGAATGATATGGCATATGTGAAAATATGAATTTTGTGAAGAAATTCTTTTGGAAACACTATTTGCTAATAGCAAGGGATGTTAGCCTTGATGCACCTTGATACCATAGCTAGCAGGGGTGGTGTTAACCTCGTGTGACGGCTAACACACAGGATATGATATGTGAAGGAGAGCAAGATGCCTTCTATCTGGGTGATATGCCGACTATATGATATGTGATTTTTCTTCTCTTGTTGTGTGCTTGGGAAATACCTATATTAGAGTCCCTTTGCATGTCTTCTTGAATGGTGGTAGGGAAAATCTTAGTTGAGATGCTAAGCATAGGAAAATCCTATACCACTAAAGTACGGAAGGACTTGAACTCTGATATGGCGGTTCTGATATGGGATCCTCCTAATTTTTTCATGAGAAATATTATAATGCATAACAATATTTGAATAATGATTATACTGTTTGCATATGATTTTAGATATCTGAATGTGATTTGAATTGAGAATATTTGAAATGCAGGTCCCATATATATGTACTTCTGAACTGTAATTTTCAATGTGATAAATTTTAATATATGAGTACATCCATATGTTGACCTAAGAGGTTATATGAAGTATTATCTGCTCACTGAGTTGTCAAACTCACTAGGGGTCATACTTACATTTTTTTTTTCAGATAATGATACAGAGTTTTGTCCTACAGCTACGTGATTAACTAGTGGTCATACTATCTGGGTGAGCCTACATTGCTTTCAAGGCTTACAATGTTTAAATTATTTTGTACTTATATTCTAGAGTATGCTCTAAACGCCACAGGTAGGATCTTTGCTTCTGCTGTAATATGTGTATAAAGACTTGGCTTGTATATTTGGTTATATTGGAGAACTTGTAAATGTATGTTATTAATCCTGATATGTAATATACTTGAAACAAGTATGCAATAGAATAATGTTAAAGTTATCTGCTACACGTAACAATTGTGTTCCTTTAAATTAGGGGTGTGACAAATTGTTAAACAAATTTTTCAAAAATTTGGTTTAGGCACTACAAAAAAAGCGGGGCATGGTGATGGAAATTTAACAACGGTTAAAAAAAACCGTCTCTAAAGCCAACTTTAACGATTGTTAAGAAAATCGTCGTTAAAGTTCAGAAATTAACGACGGTTTATCGAAAACCGTCGTTAAATACGGACGGTTAGGATCTAACCGTCGTGATCTGTGTTGTTCTGAAGGGTGAAGGAGGAAGTTATGGACATTACGACGGTTATATATAAAACCGTCATTAAATAACGACGGTTTTATATATAACTGCCGTTAAATAACGACGGTTTCAAATAAAACCGTCGTTAAATAACGACGGTTTGATAAAAACCGTCGTTGACTGCCCAACGTTCAGAATTCTAACCGTTGCTCGATATTTGTGTGGTTTAACGACGGTTATAAAAAAAACCGTCGTTAAACACACAACTTACGACAGTTTCTATTATAACTGTCGTTAAACCCATTTAGCGACGGTTTTTTGTTGGTTTAACGATGGTTTATAACCGTCGTTAAACCATGCCTACGCCTATAAATTCAGCAGCCCTTCTTATTTGTATTACAAACATTTTTCATAATATATTTTTGTATAATACACTAGCTGAGAATATTTGTTGTGACTTTTGAGTTTTTGTGCTGTGGTCTTCTTTGCGACTTGTATTTATTAATCTCAAGGTATGTCATTTAAATTTTTAATTGTGTTTGATTAATTTTTTATATATTGTATGTTCAAAATAATTTCTTATATTATTTTTTATTTTCTTTTGTGAAGATCTTCTGACGTTGGGACGACACTTGGATTTTGATTTTTGTGCGTTATTTATTTGGAATCATTTTCAAGGTATGTAATCTAATTAATTTTATTTGAAATAAATTTATTTCAAATTATTTTATGTTAGATTGCGATAATATTTGATATTTTATATACTTACTATTTTTTTTATAAATATATTTGACATTGTGATGTACATTGTATGAATCAATTTTAAAATTTGTGTTATTCTGCCAATATTTATGATGTTTAATATTATAATATATTATGTTCGTTGAAAACATGTAATACAAATTATTTTTTTAATAATGCTGAATTATTTGACTTTGTCAAACTTTGAAGTAAAATATTTGTATTTAATATTCGAATTGATTTATAAAAAAAGAATAGAGATCTTGAGGCGGTGTTGATAGAATAATATGAAAAAGTTATTGAATACACATAGTTAAAAAAAATAATTAATAAAAAGTACAAATAGGTTTTAAAAATAAAAAAATATATATATAATAATAAAAATTTAGTAGATGAATTGAAGTGTGTAATTGATTAGATAAAATAATAAATTTTAATAAACAGACAGAGTAAGTATTGAAAACAGTTTAAAAAATTTTTGACACTACTTTAAAATTATACGTAAATTAGTAATAGTCAAATTATATTACAGTTGTTACTAAAATATTAAAATATTTATTCAGGTGATGAGGTAAAATAATAAATGTTAGTAAATAGACAAAATTAGTATTAGGAATTGGTTTTAAAAAAATAAAACACATTTAAAAATACACGTAGTTTTTAAAAATTTTTAGATGTAATTAATAAAACACATTTGTTCTTACACTAGATTTACAGTAAATTTAAAAAAATAAAACACATTTAAATAAATTTTTAGATTTAAAAAATAGAAACAAATATATAATAACATAATTTTAATAAAAAATAATAGTGTAATAATTTTTAATGCACTTTGTTCTTACACTAAATTCTCTATTAAGGAACTAACAATATCTTAGATGTAATTGAGTAGAATTATTCTTGAACATATGGCCCTTATATGGGCCACTAATTTTACTTTTTCATATAGGGAATTGAAATTTCAATTACTTATCTGAGTTCGTTAAAAATTTTATTATGTAAATATTATAATTGAAATTTTAGCGGTAGCTGTAAAATCATAATTCAATTTTTTGCTGCTAGTGCCTGTCTTTTCCAAAAAAATTCAGATTCGTAGAAATTCGATAATGAAAATCATCCTTTTAAAAGATCTTAGATATAATTGAGTAGAATTATTCTTGAATATATAGCTCTTGTATGGGCCACTGATTTTACTTTTTCAGATAGGGAATTGAAATTTTAATTCCCTATATGAGTTCATTAGAAATTTTACTATGTAAATACTATAATTGAAATCTTAGCGGCAGATGTAAATTCATAATTCAATTTTTTGCTGCTAGTGGTTGTCATTTCCAAAAAATTCTGATTCGTAGAGATTTGATTATGAAACTCATCCTTTTAATTAATGACATTAGGAGAATTGAATAAAATTAACACATGACTAAAAACTTTATCAATGGCACTGTTTGAAAAGTTAGATTTTTTGTTCATGGATTCGTAGAGATATTTCAAGTGTTTTATTTCATATTATGTAATCCAATGTCATCATTTATCTCATTCTCTCTTATATATCTTGGGATCAGGATTCTTTATTTATAGCGAACTAATAACGAAGAATTTTTATTTGGTGCTTCATTAAATGCCAATTATCATAAATTTTGTTACAAAATTTTTACTTATAAAACATTTTAAACCTCTTCAATTTATGCACAATCAATTTTTAGAGTTTGCACGGAGAAATGATTACAGAAGAACCTTCTGTAGGACATGCTATAATGCCAATTGAGGTCTCAGAACCTATAGTTCGAGATGACCCTATGCAGAACATAGTTCGTGATGCATTTGGGATTCACCCCGAACATGAGAGCATCGCTTATGTGGATATGCCAGTTCCACAGTCAGCAGAAAGAATGGATGATAGTGTCAAAGATTTTTATGAGTTACTGAAAGATGGTGAACAACCACTCTATGAAGGGTGTGAAAAGTATTCCAAATTGTCTTTTTTGGTGAAGTTGTATCACATCAAGTATTTGTGCGGCCTAAGCGACAAGGCAATGCCGATGGTACTTGAGTTGCTTGTCGATGTTTTCCCAGATGCCAAGATTCCGCCTTCATTTTACGAGGCTAAAAAAGTCATTAATAAGTTGGGGTTGAACTACAAAAAAATTCATGCATGTCGGAATGTTTGTATGTTATACTGGGGTGAGCATGAAAGTAGCAAAACTTGTAGTAAGTGCTCCGCACCAAGGTGGAAACTGAAACAAAAAGGGGAGAAGCAGAAAAAGGTGCCTAATAAAATTCTTAAATACTTTCCAGTTAAGCCAAGATTGCAGAGGATGTTCATGTTTTCTAAAACTGCTGAATTTAAGAGATGGCATTCTGAGGACAAAATTTCTGACGGCATCATGAGGCATCCAAAGGATTCTAAGGCATGGAAGAGATTTGATCTTTTGAATCCTCAATTTGCATCAGATTCGAGAAATGTTCGTTTGGGCCTTGCAACGGATGGTTTCAATCCATTTGGAAACCTATCTACAAGTTACAATATATGGCAAGTTTTGCTGATTCCGTACAATCTTCCTCCTTGGATGTCTATGAAACAGATTTCATTCATATTGTCAATGATAATTCCAGGGAAAAAAGCACCGGGGAATGACATATAAGTATTTTTACAGCCACTAATTGAAGAACTGAAGGAGTTATGGGTTGAAGGTGTTAAGACGTACGATGCCTTTGGCAAAGAAATGTTCAATATGCATGCAGCTCTTTTGTGGACAATCAATGATTTTCCTAGCCTTGGATGTTTATCAGACTGGAATACTCATACTGGATTAGCCTGTCTGTACTGTAACTTTGACTCTACTCCAGTCCGTCTCCCTCACAGTCGGAAGTGGTGTTTTATGGGACATCGCCGCTTCTTATCTCTGGGTTATAAATTTAGGCTGGCCCGTAATAGGTTTGACGGAAAAGAGGAAAGAAAAAACCCTCCTCCGCAACTGAGTGGTATAGACATTTTAAGACAAGTCGATGATATTGAAGTTGTCTTTGGGAAAAATGTGGAAACTGATGTTGGGACTCAACAACGGCGTACTCGAGGTCAGGGTTAGGTTGATGCTGGAACCCAACAATGGCGTAAGAAAAGTATATTTTTCAAACTTCTGTATTGGATGAATAATATGTTGCGTCATAATCTTGACGTCATGCATATTGAGAAAAATGTCTGCGATAACATCATTTACACTTTACTTAATGATTCTGGCCGTTCAAAGGATCACGTAAACGCGCGGAAAGACTTAAAGGAGTTTGGTGTGAGGCCTGAGCTGTGGCCTGATGATGGCGGTAAATATCCACCTGCTTTGTTCACGTTGACAAATGCAGGTAAGGAAGTATTTTTGAAAACACTTAATAATGTATCTGTACTTGACGGTTATTCCAGTAATATCTCCAGATGTATTGATGTAAGGCAGCGTAAGATCAGAGGACTAAAAAGTCACGACTATCACATCCTTATGGAACAACTGTTACCGTTAGCCATAAGAAAGACACTTCCCAAGCCGGTATCTGCAGTTTTGATCGAGTTTTGTTCATTCTTTTGACAACTTTGTTCTAGATTTTTGAATGTTAATGAACTTGATCAACTTCAAAATCGAATCATTATGACGCTGTGCCATCTTGAAATGTTATTTCCGCTGTCTTTCTTTACAGTCATGGTGCACTTGACTGTACATTTGGTCATGGAAGCGAAGTTAGGAGGACCGGTCCAATATTGTTGGATGTATCCCATCGAAAGGTAAAACATTAAAAACACATAATTTCAATTTCTTGCATTATTGTTAATCCAATTTTATTCATTTAATCTATATTCTCTAGATACTTGGGTAAACTTAAATCTTTCGTGCGGAATAGAGCAAGGCCAGAAGGCTCAATAGCAGAGTCGTACATTGCAGGAGAAGTTTTATTATTCTATTCCAGGTACATAGATAGTGTTGACACTGTCTTCAATTGTCCTCCTCGTGTGGATGATCGACCCGATGTTGGGATGTCTGACAGGGGTTTGTTCCCACCAATAGGAAGACCAGTTGGTGGATTTGATTATTTCACCCTTTCTCTCTGGGAAAAATTGCAGGCTCATCGGCATGTCTTAACAAACTACAAAGAAGTTGATACTTATTTACAGTAAGTTAACTAACACTTAGCTACATTTGCATACCAATTTTTGTCCTGTGTAGCATTAAGTGTTTAGACAATGTTTTCTCAACAGGGAATTTAGAGACTATGTACGGCATAGTTTAAGAAGTCGGACGCGATCATCTACTGAGATAGATAAAAAAGTCCACAGAGAATTTGTCTCTTGGTTTTCGCGTTGTGTAAGTATTTCAACATGGTCACATTTATTTCATATGCCAAATATGAGTACAACTCATCCTTTATTCGTTTTCCAGATCGCAATTGATGCCGATGGATCGTAGTGTGCTGATTTAAAATATCTGGCACTTGGTCCACTAGATAGATCACGTCGATACAGTGCTTACAATGTCAATGGATTCAAATTTCGAACTTTAGAGCGAGATCAAGGGATGACATCTCAAAATAGTGGAGTTTACGGTACTTTCGGGATGAGGAGTTATGCAAGTAGTAGTGATACAAACATGCAATTTGGTGGCATCCCGTATTACGGAAAACTATTGGACATTATCGAGTTAAACTACCATGGCCATTTTACAGTTGTATTATTTAAGTGTATGTGGGCCAACACAACTACAACGAGAGGAATTGCAATTGATGAATTCGGGGTGACATCGGTTGATTTTTCTCGGTTGATTCACACTGGTGAAAATGATGATGACGAGCCATACATCCAGGCATCTGAGGCTCATCAAGTGTACTATGTACAAGATGAGCTGGACAAGAACTGGAGTATAGTGATGCATTTAAAACCCCGTGACTTATACAAGATGGGCGATGAAAATGAAAATCTTATTTACGAGAGCGATCCGTTACATGAGCAAAATTTAGAAACATTGTTTCCAGAAGGAGAAGTTAATTTATGCTTGTTACGGTATTAGTTTTGCTGTTGCCGCCTATATATATATATATATTAGACTACTTATAATTACTGTACTATTTTATTTATTTCCATAACTTTTATTAGGTAAAGTTTATTTTATAATTGTTTTATTAATTTCATTTTTCCAGTAGCGGTGACGATGAAGAAGGCTAGATCACTCTACACGGGCATGGCAGGGGCGTCCAATTCTGACACTCCCACTCCCTGTGGGGTGATCAGTGAGGGCGGACAGCCCATTATAGAGTCGGAGGCTATCGGGTCATCAGTCCCTGGTAGCGACTCCCATCCATTGGATTTGCAGGCCGTCCCATGCACACTCCCCCCTCCCGACGCTCAGGCACTGGACGAAGATTACACGTTCAATTTTGACACGATATTTGGGGTGTAGAGGAGGAGCATCAGCCCGGTGAGCAGGAGCGCAGACGCAGGAGGAGTTGGACAGTTGATGTAGTCGGTGAGTATTGTAAACATGTACACTTTATGCGTTTAATTATTTTGTCTTAGTAACATAATACATAATTGTCATTATTTATTTTGACAGACGTGACCAGGTAGACGACATCCAGACAGTTGACTGTCCATGACATATGGGCCCTGCCTCAGGGGTCAAAGGTGGTTGTCCAATTCAACGACAACCATCAGGCTATCAGAGACAGTGGCGGTTTGCTCGGTGTCTTCTTCAGCACCATCGGAGATAACTTTCGGTTATTCCCGATCTCCTACAAGGACTGGAGGAGCATTCCTCAGCAGTCGAAGACGAATGTCTTCGTAAATAATATTCAGGTATGAAAACATATATCTTTTGTAATTAATTATATTTATTTGTAATTTATATGCAATTTATGTGTAACTAATTTTTTAATTTCGTTTGCAGACACATTTTAATGTGACGGATCAACACAAGAAACTGATCATGCAGTCGCTAGGAGCGAAATGGAGAGCGGCACGATACAATTTATTTCGCCTGGCGTACAATGGTACGAAGACCAGAGATCAATTGCAGAGTGAAGTCCCGACAGGCATCCCACCTGATCAGTGGGCAACTTTCGTAGACTATCGCCTATACGTGAAGTCTAGGGTAAGTTGTTAATATATATTTATAAATTTTAACTTTTAAATATTGTCACTAATTATTTTTCCTATGTGATTAATTAGGATGTGGCTGCGAAGAATAAATGGAACAGAAGATAGCTGACAATGCCACACACTACTGGATCCAAGAGCCTTGCACGTAAAAAGGCAGAGATGGTAAGTTTAAATCTATAAATATTTTGTTTTTTTAAATGTTGAGAAGACTATAATATATATAATCATAAATTTATTGATTAATTATTTTAATTTTCAGGAGATTGAGCTTCAGGGTCCAGTGACTCGTGGTGATGTATGAACGGCAGCTCATAAAAGAGCTGACGGATCATACATCAACGACGAAGTTCGGGCTGTTGCGGTAAGTAATAAAATCTTATCAACCATACATGGGTAATTATTTAATTTTTTGATAATGTTTAATATTATTAATTTCCTGTTATTGAATGTTAGGAGAAAATTGCTTCGATCCAGCAGGAGGACAGCTCATCCCAAGAGCTATCGACAGCCAATTCGCTTGCGAGAGCTCTTGGCACTAAGGAGCACTCCAGCCGCGTTCGAGGATTTGGGTTGGGTGTTTACGCAACTCAAGTCTTCGATCGTGGTTCGTTTGGGTTGAGCTCACAATCTGGGCCGTCATACCATGACTTACAGAGTGAGGTGGAGCGCCTGAAGACAGCTATGTAGGAGCGGGATGTCGAGCAGCAGCGCCTGAAGACAGCTATGCAGGAGCGGGACACTAAGCTCCAGCGACGAGATGCTGAGCTCGTAGCACGACAAGCACAGATGGAAGCTGCTATGACGTTCCTGCTACAAAAATTTCAGGGTCAGCTGCCACCTGAAATTTTAGGACTTAATAGTCCCGGACCCAAGGTAACCTTTTAATACAACAAAATTGTTGGTATAATTTTGTTTATTTTAAAAACACTAAAAATTATAACAAACAAAATTTATTTTTCAGGACCCCAGCAATCGTGGTAGTGGGCATCAGCGTGATCAGCATCCGTAGGGTCCGGGAACTTGATTTAGTTATTATATTTGTATATATAATTTTGTCACATTCGTTACAATTAATTTTTTTGTACATATTTTTTTTATATATAGATTCATTTTAATTCAATAATTTATGCATCTTTAGTATCTAGTTAAATATTAATAAATTTTAAAATACAATTTTCAATTATTAAATAATTCACACATTTAATTATTATATAATAAAATAAAATGTATCTAAATTAATTTATAAAATATTAAAAATATAAATTAATTTTTATGTTGTAAAAAAATTTAATAATAAATAAATATAAGCATTATTACTATTATGGATAGCACAAAATATTATATTTTAAATTACAAATAAATTTAATATAAAAAATGTAATTAATTTTATCAACTAAAAAAAAATTTATAACTAACGACGGTTTTTAAACCAAAACCATCGCTATGACTAGTTTAACGACGGTTTTTAAACCGTCGTTACTTTTATCAGCGGTTAAAAACCGTCGATATTACTGGTTTAACGACGGTTTTTAAACTGTTGTTAAGACAGTCATAGCAACGGTTATTCCCACGGTTGCTAAAACCGTCGCTATGCATGAAGTTACGCGACGGTTCTAGAACCGTCGTGAATGGGCATAACGACGGTCAAAACCGTGGTTATGTCAACTTAAAAACCGCCGTAATGACGCGGTTTTTTTGTAGTGAGGGTACTTCAATACATTAAATTAAAGTAGTGTGAATAGACAATTATAAGAGTGCCAATAGCCTCACACTCATATTTGAATACTAACATCAGTGTGCCAACTGATTCACCAATTAATTGGCCAACCTCATTTGATTTTCAAAATTATGCCTAGAATTTTTGTATATAAATCTCGTAAAAAGGGTGCTAAGCTAATCCCATTGCATAACCTAAATCATAAAAGGAAAAAGAAATAATTTAATATAGATATATTCTACTTTGAAGCAAAACCTTAAATAGTGGCCAACGAAAAGAGGAAACAAATATCTATAATTGACTTGACCAAAAGATTCTTACAAATAGCTGTGGCCATAATCTATGTAACTTACACCCAATTCCATTGATTAGCGTAATTAGAAAAGGCCATGATGGAGTGGAAGTTCCTTTCGGTTTTGTGGTTTGTTGGCTGAGAATTACGGACATTATATCTTTCGCACTTAGGACTTGTTTCATTGGCCATCTTTTACAATTCAAACTACAATAATGAGGATTAACATTATTTCCATTGTACAGTTCACAGAAAATAATGATTAATATATTCATTTAATTATGATTAAAAATGGTACAGATGAACAACTTTGCTCATATTTGTTTAGATAAAAACAAAAAAAAAACGTTATTTAAATAATTATAAGTATTTGTTACAATTATTACTGAATATCTATAGTTTGATTGGCTTAATTAACTAAACTTCTTTCTGTTTATATCAGTTGTATTCAGATATAGCTATTATCAATTGTGAACGTTATTAAAAAAATATTTTATACAAGTTAAATATCTACGTTATGTGGCATAGTGGTTTAATGAGACAAAGAAAAAAATATTTAACTTATTCTAAAAGTTGAAATACTTAATTTATTAAAATTTAATAAAATATATTTTTTCAAATTTATAAAAAAAGGAATCTAAAAGTGCATATATTTATTAACGTGTAATATATACGTAAAGCAACTTATATATCTATCTACTATATATATAATAAAGTAGTTACAACTAGAGTCACAAGGGCATTTGCTGACAAGTGGCACTCTAAATTTTTTTTCTTTCAATTTTTTTAAAATTTGATTAATAAGTTAAAAATAATATATAGCAGCATTCAATGTATGAGAGAAAAATATCTCATGCATATATCATGAGCAATATTTAATTGAAATAAAAAATGTAACAATTATATGAGAAAAAAAATTAATTACGAGCATCGTTAATATATAATATCAATTGTCACAGCTCACACGATCTTATCCAAGAATTATGGTCACATGATCTTTAATGTCACAGCTCAGTGGTGGTGATAATTATTTCAGGTAACCACTATAAGTAAAATATAAACATTGTTATTAATTTAATAAGAAAAATGAATAATAAATGTGGCGAAAATTGTTAAGTAATAAAAGCATCCAACTACATCCTTTGTTATTGCTCATTGGGATAATATGTAATCCAAAGTGATGCAGAAATCACTAGCATTCTATATATACGTCATCCTTTACTGTAGCAAAATATACCATGTTCTTTTTTATTTATTATTTGGTTCCAATTGAGTCAAACTTGAGACCTTCCTTGAAACGACTGAGATTGCCTCATTGGGTACGTTGCTATTCTTATTTTTTTAAACACACAAAAAAGTAATAAAATTATTTAACAAATTATTCAATTTTAACAATGTTCTTCACTACCCCTTAATTAGTCTCTCTGCATCAATGCTAACACACACAGAAACCATAAAGCTCTGTAAAGCCAAAAATAATGCACAATTGTTAATGCACCAATCTTCAATTAACTAAGTCACTGAAAACTGAGATTTCTTACAGGCCATTATCCCATCTTTGATTTCCTTTGTCGTAACCACTTTGATGTAGTTGATTCCAATCATGCATGAATTTGAATTCGTGTGTGCATTTGCTAGTCTTATCAAAATGGGTTATGGGATCTTTTTTATTGTTTGCATATGAAGAAATTTAAGAAGAAAAGTTATTTTAGAGAATATTTTATGAATTTATAATTGAGCTTTCTTTAGAAACTAGAAACAAGACAATATTGTTGGTTGGGTCAGATTTGAAGGCTAAGATATGAATTACTTTGTTAAGTTAAATTTGAAAAGGAAATCAAAATTTTTCTACACGAAATTTAATATTTTTGGAGAAATGGCATGATTCTACCCAAATCCTTGCCCCTAACTGATATTTTCTTTTAGTCAATTAACTTTTTCAATTCACACCATAGTTTATTTATTCTATTGCATTTACCCCCATCATCTGAATTAAACATTAACTTTAACGGTAGATACGTAAAATTATTAAAATACTCTTTTCATAAAGAGAATGACTAAATATGGTATCAAGTAAATAGAAAGGTATTTTGATAATTTTATATAGTCACTGTTATAGCTAACATCTATTTTAGACATGGTAAAAGGTTAAAATGCAATAAGAAAAATTAATTACAAAAATAATATATTAGAGAGAAAATTACAATTGGATGTAAAGCTTAGAGTGGAAGGTGTATACTACAAGAAAATGAACTTTCAGTGGCGACTTTTAGGGTTGCCACTGAAAAGTCTCACCTTTAGTGGCGACTTGATGCTCTCTATCGGTATATTTAAAGGCATGATGCATATATTTTTAATAGTGTATAATTTCACTTATATAAGAGCATTCTGTGCCACATAACAGGCAATTCCTGACTGAATAAGTGGATTGCAAAATCTTGAAGAGCTTAACATGTCTTCAAATATTTTGGAGTCACTGCCTGATTCAATTGGCTTCTTACAAAAGTTGAAATTCCTGAATGTCTATGGAAACAAACTAAATACTTTCCTGATTCCATCTCATAGTCCAGGTATGTTAGATAAACAGATATGCTAGAATAATTCATAAGAGCAGCATTCTTCATATCATTGTTGAGTTGTTAATTTGATTAGTTACATGCCTATGGCAAAGATGACTGAAAGCCATAATACTTCTAGCATATTTTGAAGGAGACATGAAAATTTATGTCTATGTATTCCACTTTGTTAGGACCTCATATGAATAATATACATGTTGACACATATATTTAATATTTATAGTTGTGCATGACAAAAATTGCCTTAAGCTCTTCCTATTCGACTCTTAGTATGTGAGAGATTGTTCCTTGTGGCAAAGAATTTAGAACAACATAAATAGTCTCATATAGTTAGGAGCACATTTTAGGACTTAATTGTGGGATAAGTGTCACGGCCCCAAATGATGGAACACATGACCGGCACGGCATAAGGGTTTCCCCCTAGCCGTAAGCCTAACACATAGCATGCACAAACATTCAGCACACAATCCAGAGTACATAATAAATATAACTGGCCACATATGCCACATCCAATATCAAAAAAATACTGTATCTACATATATATATATATATATCTTATGAATACAACATCTGTGATTCAACTTGGCCCATGACCTCATAATATCAACATCATTGTAAAACATAAAACCATTTTTCCAAACAACACATCAAAATACGCAAGAAGCGAGGATCCTGCCTGTATGTTCATGGAGATACACTAGACATAAACTAAACTAGACAAACAGTACAAAAGAGCCTAGCCCAAACTGGGGCTCACCAACGCTATCTTCAGCCTCCTACGAAGCTGTAGCTAGATCAAAGTCTCTTTGACTATCTGTGGGGAGGAAACAGAAGAGGGGTGAAATTACCACATCTCAGTGAATGGATAAATCACACTATAACAGAAACAGGGCAAACCAAGCACGAATGTTTCGCAATGAGTTTAATAATTTAAAATCAAAGCGTAAAGATAATAATAGAAACATTAAGCATTTAACCATAATTTATTGAAAGAAAAGCTAAACAGTTCAAATGTATGTTCAAAAGATAAAACAGGATTAAATCAGTAACAGTAGAACAAATCAATTATGCATGGTAAGTAATAAATGAAGTTATTTATGCAATAACAATGATGAATGAGATTGTTTAGAAATATTTAATCTTTAAGAAAAATGCACTAGTTTATTGGAGGTCTTTCCTAACAGATCTATCATCTCCCCTAAGCACACAGCAAGGGTAGGGTAATCACTGTAGGCGTAGACATAAGTCCACGCTAAATCCCCCAAGCACACAGAAAGGGTATGGTAATCACTGTAGGCATAGACATAAGTCCACCCTAAATCCCTGTGTCTTAGGCAGTCATATGTCCGTCACAGTATCCTAGGCCGAAGCCGTCACATGACCATGGTGCACCAGGGCTAGCACTCCCTGCTGTTAGCTAACAGTGATCTAAAAAGGTCCCTCCAATAGAAAACATTTGAAATATGCTATTCAAAGAGTTTAAAGTAAAACATTTTAATAACTTTACAATAAAGCTATAATTCTCCATCTAACTCTTTTCATGCATAAAATTTCGTTCTAAAATATATCTCATCCATGAATTCCCATGGAGACCTTTATAATCATAAACTTTCTCTTTTAAACATAGATCGTCCGTAGACGTCACATAGATGCTCATCATGCATCAAATCATTTCATGGCTAACTTAGTTCATTTCTATGACTAAGTTCGCATTTCTATAAATTTAGCTCAAATGGAGAATTATCAGCCTAGATGCTTGCCCTGCATACCTAGAGTTCAACTAGGATTTAAATTTATAATTTCTAACATGGTTGGAATATATTGGTTTTCAAAGCGGTAAAACAATTTAGCATACATTCCAACTAGTTAAAATCATACGAGAGAGAGAGTTATAAACCGAATTCGTAAAATATGCGCTATAGTATGAAAAACCCACTCACCAGTAAAGGCTCCAGATTGGACAGCCCTAAAATCCTAGTTCCTGGTCTGAATTTAGTAAAACAGACCCCAAAATCGAGTCCGGAAGGTCCAAAAACCTTAAATGAGCTTGGTTACTGTTCACGCGCGAAAAACACTATTTACCGCCACTATTCATCGCCGGCAAACACTATTCACTGTCACAAAAATTTTACCGAATCAACAAAACAATTCCATATCCTAATATTTATCTAGTTTCTGAATCCATCTACGGAGTCAGATTTCTAATTAGAAGTCTCTAAGTAAGGTTTTTCAGAACTTACGTTTTACCGAGATTTTCTACTTCAGATCTACGGCGATTCAACAATTGATTTGAAAAACTGATCGGTCAAAACTGAAGTACTCTTCGTCTTGAATCCAATAACACGTTCAGTTTTGATATCGGAAACTAATCGGTACTCCAAATCGAAAAAAAATGTTGGATATTACTATTCCTACACTATTCATTACTATTCATTTTTTCCCGTTTTTTTTCTTCGAATTCGTCGCCCCCAGTTTCTCATTTTATGGTTTCTGAAACCTTTGTTTTTTTTTAAATATAATAATTATTATTATATAATTAATAATAGGAATTTCTTTTATAAAAATTCATATAAATTCCATTTTTCATCATAAAATATCTCAAAAATTTCTAAAAATTTCCATTCTCGTAAATCTTTAGTTAAACTCTTAAATCATGATTTTTCTTGATAAACATCATAATAAAATAAATTTCAAAATAAATATCTTTATTCATATTAAAAGAAAGAATATTTCTAAAAATACCATAAAAATTCAATGGAGGCCGGTATAATTATTTTAAGCAACACAATACTTCTTTTACTTAAAAGTCCACTTACTTTTAATAAATCATAATCATTTCTACATAAATAAAAATATATTTGCTTATAGCGCGCCAAAACATAAATTCTCATATTTCTTTTTTGTAATTCTTTAATCCATGTAATAAATATACATATTTTCTACGGTTCTTATCTCTATTGTCAAAATTCTCTATTTTATTCTAAATTTCCTTTAATTGGAATTTTCGTTAAATTTTACGGTTATTACATTCTTCCCCCCTTAAAGAAATTCGGTCCCCGAATTTCATCACCACAGTTGCAGATAAACACTAATCTCATTGTTCAAATAAATGCAAATATCTAGCGCGTATATCCTCCTCTCTTTCCCAAGTAGTTTTCTCAGAAGAATAATTTTTTTCATATCACTTTTACTATAGGTATTTCTTTTGACCGTAACTTCTTTATTTGTCTGACCACTATTGCTACTGGTTATTCCTCATGGGTTAAATCTTTCTGTAACTGAATCTATGGACACTGTATAACATGTGTAGAATCCGGTAAATATTTTCGTAGTATAAACACATGAAAAACTGGATATCCAATGCAGGTGGTAAAACTAAACAATAAGCCACTGAACCGATCCTATCAAAAATTTCAAATGGTTTTTTTATACCGAGGGTGTAACTTCCCTTTCTTTCGAAATCTCATTCCCTCTTTCATTGGTGAGTCATTAAAGAATATATGGTCACCAACTGAAAATTTCTAGTGCTCAACATTCATAGTCCTTGTAAACTTTTGACTTGTATTGAGTTTCCAATATTCTTTTTCTAATCAATTTCACTTTATCAATGACATCTTATAATAAATATAACTCCACTGAGTCATTTAACAGAACATTTGTAACACCTCTTACATAAGGCTTAAATCTTCTAATATCATTTTATTATAGACAAATTCTGCTAAGAAATCTCTTACCAATCTCAAAAAATATATGCCTGTAGCATGCTCTCCAAACTAGCATCATCAATTTAATAATTCTTATGCTATCTATTGCATGTTATTCCAAATTAGATTTTCAAAGTTTAACTTTTCTCAATTCACTCACATATTAAGAAATCTATGATGTTCATGTAAAACTTCAAATGATTGCCATTGTATATTGGCATGATAATTACTGCTATGTGCAAGTTCAACTAAGAACAATTAATTTCTCCAAACTTTCACCACAATAATATAAAGATACTTAAAGCATAACTTCTAATGTATAAACACATTATTTAAATTTAGTATCAGTCACTCTATTATCTAATAAAGATCCTTAGACTTCCTGAATAACTCTCTTGAGATAATATATTCTATTCATACTTGCCAACATACCCGCCAATGAAAAATTTCACTTGTATCTTCTTTTTACCATTATACTAGTACCATTTTTTTTATCTCAGTATATCCTTATTACCTCGGGTAATCCATATTTACAATCTATGGCTTCTTCTGAAATCTCTTTTCTCAACAATTATCCATACGTGAATTTCCAATCTCAACATAATTTACATTCTAGATATTAGTCTCAATTTAGCAAGGTATAAATCATTAACACAAATATCTTAATCACTTACATTATTCTCAGAGATGATTCTCAAAATATTTTCCATGTTTCCAAATTAAAAATTTCGAGATTAGCTTAAATCTTACTTTCCATACTTTACTCCTCAAAAACTTCAACACCGTTAACTCCTTTGATTACATTCGTCAAAGCACCATTACATCATCATCCATCTATTCTTTTCAAAATCTCTATTACTTTAATCTACTAATCAGTTGAACACCATAATAACTGAGTTCCAAAGATTAGAAATTATCTTTCCTTGCAATGAGGGAAAACAACCTTGCATTTAATGCCAACCGTTAATGAGGGAGAATGCAGTGAAACAGGCGAAAAGCACAATAGAGAATGGTGCCAAAATAGAAAGTCAAAAATTTGGACAAACATTGAAAAGCATTAAAACCGGTGGCCGTAATTCTTGAAAATCTGTAAACAAAATCTAGCTGCTATTTCAGCGAAAATCAGTGGCCGCAATCGTTGGCCGCAAATTTTGAATATATGTGCCAAAATTTAATTCAAAGATATTGTTATTCGGCAGAAGCATATCATATGGAAAAGAAATATTTCTGAGCCTATAAAGTCTGTGAATAACAAGAGCACATAGTTAACTGGTAGGATGCAGTTGGTTGCTTCAAAATATATAATCAATCAATTGTAAATAACCAGTCCAAATTAAAATTTCTCAAAATAGCTAGTCAACTTATAAATCAATAGTCGACTGGTAAAAACATTGAGAAAACAAAATAAACCATTTGATTGTTCCTCTTCAACAATCAATTGGTTTGCATTTTCACTCTTTTTTGTTTTACAATGACGGCTATCACCTACAACCTTTCAAGACATCAATGCTTCATCAAAGACAACAAGAAAAAGACATATTTCTGGTGATATCTTATCTTATGCTCTTTATGTGCTTAATATGGGTCACAGTCATAACTACTGTACATATACATGCTTGCCCTTTTTTTTACCTTTAATTTAGCTAATATCCACCAATCACTCACATAGCTATTCTAATAATATCCGGCCTATTCGCATAGCTATTATAAATATGCCCTTCTCTGAGTTCTATAAATGCTTACATTAGTATCTTTATCTTCATACTCAGAGTTAAGGTGATAGAAATTATGGAGGGAACCGTATTCCGTCAGTTTCGAAATATCTGTGTCTTTTGTGGTTCCAGTCCTGGAAAAGATGGGGAGTATGTTAAAGCAGCACAAAATCTGGGTATGGTACTGGCCAGAAGAAAAATTCATCTAGTCTATGGTGGAGGTAACTGTGGGTTAATGGGGTGTGTGGCTACAGCTGCACATGTAGGAGGATGCCAAGTTCTAGGTATTATTCCTACAGCTCTAGCTGCATCCAGCAACATAGGGAAAACAATTGGGGAAGAATATAGAGTAGATTCCATGCATGAACGTATGGCTAGAATGATGAGCAATGCTGACGCCTTCATTGCCTTACCAGGTGGTTTTGGTACTTTAGAGGAGATTTTCCAAATAGTCTCTTGGACACAACTGAATATGCATCACAAACCAATAGGTTTGTTAAATGTTAATCACTTCTTTGATGGTTTGTTATCTTTCCTTGATCATGCTGTGGAACAAAGGTTTATCCCACACTCAGCACAACGAATTCTCATCTCGGCTTCAAATGCTGAGGAGTTGATTGATGCCTTACAAGCATATGTTCGTGTACCTGATCCAACTATTGCTCAAATAGAATGGACGACAGACAACCACAGGAAGCGCAAATTGGATTTGGATATGCATCTGTAACTGTAGCAAGATGTATGCATTGCTATACCGATTTTACTT
This sequence comes from Gleditsia sinensis, assembly GCA_037074535.1. Classification (NCBI taxonomy): domain Eukaryota; kingdom Viridiplantae; phylum Streptophyta; class Magnoliopsida; order Fabales; family Fabaceae; genus Gleditsia; species Gleditsia sinensis. The sequence goes on along the minus strand of CM073463.1, from coordinate 60,512,943 downwards.
TCTTAGGGTTATCTTGGATACCATCTTGCTAGCCACATACCTTAAGAAAGTACTATTACTAAGTCAAAATTCATATTTTGAGAACTTAGCATATAGCTGATACTCCCTTGGAGTTTGTAATACTATCTTTAAATATTGCTTATGATCCTCTACACTCTTGAAATATTCTAGTATATTATTAATAAATATAATAACAACTTGATTTAGGGATGGCTTAATTACTTATTCATTAACTCTATGAATGTATCTGGGGCATTTATCAATACAAAAGACATAACTATAAACTCATAGTGTCCATGCCAAATCCTAAAAGATTTTTTTTTTAATATCCTCTTCTCTTATTCTTAATTGATGATATCTAAATATCAAATCAAATTAATTTTTTTTTTAAAAAAATGTTGAGCACTTTCTAACTGATCAAATAGATCATCTATACGAGGTAATGAGTATTTATTTCACATTGTCACTTTATTCAATTGTCTATAATCTATGTATAATCATAGTGATCCATATACTGGAGCACTACAAGTAAAAATACTAGGGCATTTAAATCCCTTGTTTAACATGTCTTGTAACTATTTCTTTTTCAGTTCTTTAAGTTTAGTGGGTGCCATTCTATATGAAAATATAGACGCTGGCCAGGAAATAAATCAATACCAAATTCTATTTATTATTTCGGGGTAATCCTGGCAATTCTTCAGGAATTATATAAGAAAATTCTCTAATCACTGGAACTTGATTTACAGTGATATACTTTATATCAACATCCCTCACCACTACCAACTATCCTTGGCACCTTTTTGTAATCACTTATGGACTGCTAAAGCAGAGATTAGGTTACTGGGTATCTCACTAAGATTTCTTTGTATCAAGAGAGAAAATTCTCCAAGAATATTGAATTTAATCACCTTCTAGTGACCTTTCAAAATAACATGATATAAGCCAACAAATTCATTCTCAATATCACATCACAATCTACCATATCTAGACAACCGGGTACAACGGATGTCACATCCAGAAATCATCATGATGTCACATTCAAAAACCATCATATTTGGTATCTGTCTCAATTTATTAAATTCTTTAAGACGCATCTCGCTATAAAACAGAGATAACCCAACCGTCACTTAACCATGCCAACATAGCATACTATAAACTGACTTACTTGAACAAAAAGACAACATCCTATCGAACCGCTTTAGCAACACCGTGAGTATAAGCATGTCCGGATTCATACCCATACTCAAAGTCCTACCTAAAGGTCCGTTACTCCATGAACACAGGAAAACTTAAAGCTCTGATACCACTCTGTCAATTTCTTCTGGTGGCAACAGGGGTACCTATCAAAGCACTGCAGCCCATACTGCAGCATCTGGGCGGAGAGCCACGCTTCGCCACATCGTTCACGCGTGAGAGTTCCCAGGACTTGGCTTTTCAACCTCAGCTCTGATACCATATTGTCACGGCCCCAAATGATGGAACACATGACCGGCACAGCATAAGGATTTCCCCCTAGCCGTAAGCCTAACACATAGCATGTACAAACATTCAGCACACAATTCAGAGTACATAATAAATATAACTGGCCACATATGCCACATCCAATATCAGAAAAATACTGTATCTACATATATATATATATATATATATATATATATATCTTATGAATACAACATCTGTGATTCAACTTGGCCCATGGCCTCATAATATCAACATCATTGTAAAACATAAAACCATTTTTCCAAACAACACATCAAAATACGCAAGAAGCGAGGATCCTGCCTGTATGTTCATGGAGATACACTAGACATAAACTAAACTAGACAAACAGTACAAAAGAGCCTAGCCCAAACTGGGGCTCACCAACGCTATCTTCAGCCTCCTACGAAGCTGTAGCTAGATCAAAGTCTCTTTGACTATCTGTGGGGAGGAAACAGAAGAGGGGTGAAATTACCACATCTCAGTGAATGGATAAATCACACTATAACAGAAACAGGGCAAACCAAGCACGAATGTTTCGCAATGAGTTTAATAATTTAAAATCAAAGTGTAAAGATAATAATAGAAACATTAAACATTTAACCATAATTTATTGAAAGAAAAGCTAAACAGTTCAAATGTATGTTCAAAAGATAAAACAGGATTAAATCAGTAACAGTAAAACAAATCAATTATGCATGGTAAGTAATAAATGAAGTTATTTATGCAATAACAATGATGAATAAGATTGTTTAGAAATATTTAATCTTTAAGAAAAATGCACTAGTTTACTGGAGGTCTTTCCTAACAGATCTATCATCTCCCCTAAGCACACAGCAAGGGTAGGGTAATCACTATAGGCGTAGACATAAGTCCACCCTAAATCCCCCAAGCACACAGCAAGGGTATGGTAATCACTGTAGGCGTAGACATAAGTCCACCCTAAATCCCTGTGTCTTAGGCAGTCATATGCCCGTCACAGTATCCTAGGCCGAAGCCTTCACATGACCATGGTGCACCAGGGCTAGCACTCCATACGGCTAGCTAACAGTGATCTAAAAGGGTCCCTCCAATAGAAAACATTTGAAATATGCTATTCAAAGAGTTTAAAGTAAAACATTTCAATAACTTTACAATAAAGCTATAATTCTCCATCTAGCTCTTTTCATGCATAAAATTCCGTTCTAAAATATATCTCATCCATGAATTCCCATGGAGACCTTTATAATCATAAACTTTCCCTTTTAAACATAGATAGTCCATAGACGTCAGATAGATGCTCATCATGCATCAAATCATTTCATGGCTAACTTAGTTCATTTTTATGACTAAGTTCGCATTTCTATAAATTTAGCTCAAATGGAGAATTATCAGCCTAGATGCTTGCCCTGCATACCTAGAGTTCAACTAGGATTTAAATTTATAATTTCTAACATGGTTGGAACATATTGGTTTTCAAAGCGGTAAAACAATTTAGCATACATTCCAACTAGTTAAAATCATATGAGAGAGAGAGTTATAAACCGAATTCGTAAAACATGCGCTATAGTATGAAAAACCCATTCACCGGTAAGGGCTCCAGATTGGACAACCCTAAAATCCTAGTTCCTGGTCTGAATTCGGTAAAACAGACCCCAAAATAGTGTCCGGAAGGCCCAAAAACCTTAAATGAGCTTGGTTATTGTTCACGCCGAAAAATACTATTCACCGCCGCTATTTATCGCCAGAAAACACTATTTACTGTCACAAAAATTTTACCGAATCAACAAAACAATTTCATATCCTAATATTTATCTAGTTTCTGAATCCATCTACGGAGTCAGATTTCTAATTAGAAGTCCCTAAGTAAGATTTTTCAGAACTTACTTTTTACCGAGATTTTCTACTTCAGATCTATGGCTATTCAACAGTTGATTTGAAAAACTGATCAGTCAAAACTGAAGTACTCTTCGTCCTGAATCCAATAACACGTTCAGTTTTGATATCGGAAGCTAATCGGTACTCCAAATCGAAAAAAAATGTTGGATGTTACTATTCCTACACTATTCATTATTATTCATTTTTTTCCCGTTTTTTTTCTTCGAATTCGTCGCCCCCGGTTTCTCATTTTATGGTTTTTGAAACCTTTTTTTTTTAAATATAATAATTATTATTATATAATTAATAATAGGAATTTCTTTTATAAAAATTCATATAAATTCCATTTTTCATCATAAAATATCCCAAAAATTTCTAAAAATTTCCATTCTCGTAAATCTTTAGTTAAACACTTAAATCACGATTTTTCTTGATAAACATCATAATAAAATAAATTTTAAAATAAATATCTTTATTCATATTAAAAGAAAGAATATTTCTAAAAATACCATAAAAAGTCAATGGAGGCCGGTATAATTATTTTAAGCAACACAATACTTCTTTTACTTAAAAGTCCACTTACTTTTAACAAATCATAATCATTTCTATATAAATAAAAATATATTTGCTTATAGCGCGTCAAAACATAAATTCTCATATTTCTTTTTTGTAATTCTTTAATCCATATAATAAATATACATATTTTCTACGGTTCTTATCTCTATTGTCAAAATTCTCTCTTTTATTCTAAATTTCCATTAATTGGAATTTTCGTTAAATTTTACGGTTATTACAATAAGTGTCTTATTTTCTTCTTCCAGCAAGAACAATAACTAATTACCATGCTATCAACATTGTATCCATGTGCAGGCACACTTGCAATATTCTCTTAATTAACTTGTTTTCCCATTTCTCTACATTGTACCACAAACTTGCTTTATTCTCTTATTAACTGTACCATCACTTCATCTAGTTTTCTTAAAATTCTTTTTTGGTTGTTTGAATTGGTTATTTTAGTAAACTTATGTATTTTTATTAAAATTATATTAATTATAATATTTATTCAATCAATATATATATATATACACTCACACATACACTCTTGGTATTCACCTATTATCCGAACATTGTTATGGTTTTAGATGAACATGAATAATTCAAAGCAGGCTTGCTAAACCCTTAAAACAATTATTAGAACTGGTTCCTTCTTTGTAATGGTAGAATTATTTGGATTGATTTTCTAGACTGATCAATGATCCTAGGACAGTTGGACCTATTGAAATAATGATATTTTTTATGCTAGAAGCTTATAACTACTATTGAATCTTGCCCATGACACTATTTATATTTCTCTTTCCACATGTATGTGCTTGAGTTTCAACTGCCGGTGACTCTCTGTTCATTTTGTAGCTTCTTTGCCTTTTTGTTTGGCTACTTGCTTTATCTAAATCTTGTGTTTTGTTTATTACTTTGAGTTTTTTTTTATTTGAACTCAGAATAAATAGGTTTAATAACTTATTTGCAATAGAAAGTCTTATTTAATTCAAATTATGTCTTTTCTCCACAAACTAAGGCAAAAAACAGGGAAAAGTATGGGTCTAAACAAAGAGGGAAAAGAGCCTAAGCCTTTTGGCTGCTCACGTGAATCTATCTTGCGATGCAGGTTCTTACAAAAAATTCATAACATATTTTATCTCTCAACTTATCATGTCTCAGAAGATATTGACAACAGCACCAATAGCAATTGATTTGTATATAATACTGCAGAGCTGCTGCTTTAATTGAAAGGCATTTTGCTATTGCAATATATTTCGTTTGGATCAAAATGTTGTCAAATAAGATTACTTAGTGTTGCTTTATTAGTGAAGAGAAGGAATATGTATAGACCCTCAATTTTGTAAATGCATTATATATATGAAATTTATATTGAACTTAGTCTCTTGTTTTACTTTTACAGAACTTGCATGCACTGCGTGCCTATTATCAAATTATATTTAAACAATGTTTGATCTTGTTCGTATTTATGTTAATGAAAAACATTTTATTAATTTTTACGTTTCTTTTGATTTCATTATGTATTATTAGGTTTTTATAACAAAAAATAGTGCAAATATAAATTAAAATAAAAAATAAAAAATAATTTTATATTGTCAGGTTTTTATTACAAAAAATAGTACAAATATAAATAAAAATATTTAAAAAGGCTTCAGTGGCGACTAAAATCGTAACATAAAATTTAAATGGGGTTTTGACTACAAAATATGTTTTTGGTGGCAACTTTGTATAGTCGCCACGGAAAACATGTTTTTGATGGCGACTTATGTCATCACTAAAACTTCAGTTGTCACAAAAAACAGTTATAGTAGCGACAAATATCGCCACTAAAAACTTGTTTTCAATGGCGACTATACAAAGTCGCCAACAAAAATATTTTTAGTGGCAACTTTTCTTGTTTTGGTGACACTTTTTTTCTTTCAGTGGCGACTTATATCGCCACTGAAAATTGACTTTCGGTGGCGATTAAAAATGTCGCCACGGAAAATATTACTTTTAGTGGCGATTTCATTTAATCGCCACAGAAACCTTTTAGTGACGGTCGAATAGGCGACGACTTTATGGCGGCGAAAAGTCGCCACTAAATAGTATTAGTGGCGACTTGGTGATTTGTGGTGGCGACAAAAGTCGCCACTGAAAGCCAAATTTCTTGTAGTTAATTTCACTTATATTTTTAAATGTAATAGCGGATCTGATTCTAAATTATTGTTAGATTAGGTTCTATATGGTATAATTTCTTTTAAAATGAAGTAAAGCACTAATTATATCATTTTGTTTTTTGGAGATTCTTTGTTTGGCCTTCTTTTAGACTTTCATAATAAGGATTAACGTTATTAACATACACCACATCCAAGTGGGGCTATATATAATTTTTTTAAATTGATACGAATATCTTCACACGCTTTAGATATAGGATTAACGTTGTTCAGAATACTGTCTTATAAAATTTTTTACTCCAATAATAATGCTGACACGAACTTTAATGTCACAGCTCAGTTGTGATAATTATTTCAAGTAACCACATGTACAGGTCAAATACACTGTTAAATTTTGGATAAGAAAGGTAAATAATATATGTGGGACATATTGTTAAATTATGAGCAATCAACCGCATCCCTTGCTATTGATCAATTGGATCTCCACCATTTTATATATACGTCATCCTTTATTGCTTAAAGCACCAACCTTCGATGAACTAAGTCACTGAATCTGAGATTTGTGTGATGCCATTATCGCTTCGTTGGTGTGTTTTTTTTTTTTTTTGCATTACCATCAAAACGGATTGTAAGCTTCTTATAGGTCAGGTCAGTATATATGTTTTTTTAATCCCACCATGTTTTTTCATTGTTTTTATTGAATACAAAAGATTCAAGAATGGTGCCACCTATGGACATAACTTCTAAAACTCTGCCAAATATGTCCTCCTAAGGCTGTTTTCTGTAATAGAGTGAGATAACAAACCCTGCAGTAATGAAAACTATTGCATAAATATATAATATCAAATCATAAAGCATCTGTGTATTATCCTAATCCTTCACTGGTTGAGAGATCGAACAATCAACAAATTCGAAATTAGAATCTGAATTGCATTGCTTCCTTGATCAGTCCTAATAGAAAGCTATGATCCAAACTAGACAGCTCTTGCTAGGGACACGTAGGAAACAAACTATCAGTAGTTTCTTACATTTTATTGCATAAGAAGCAATTTCCTTCAATTCTAACTCCTCTAAGCTCACTCTTCACAGGAATAGCTTCTAATCTCACCATGTTTAATTTGGAACCAAAACAGACTGGCAGACTAACCTACAAATTCTAAGTTTAATTGTACATTTACTATAACACGTTTACATGACTACTTTTATTGGTTTAATTAAAAAAAGGAAGAAAATCGTTCCAATTCCGGGGTAGGGAGCAACTTCTTGCATCAGTTCAATCATGTCAATTGAGACAACCCTTATCTTAGTATTTCTTTAAATTGAATAAGGTTAAGTAACCTAATATATGGCTGTACTGTAACCTTGATTATAATTAATATTAAAATATAGGAAAAATAAAGTATAAATTCATATGAATAGATGTATTAACATTTAGTGAAATTATATACAGTATAAAAGTTTAATAATTCTTGAGCTTTGATAAAAACTGGTGTTATTAGTTTAGTTCTTCAACGTTTAGTAAAATTAAATATATTGAATACTTAATTCTCTTAAATTCTCATTAAAATTGCAGAGACTACTGGTGCAGTGGGATCTTAAGAAATCAAAGCTCATTTTAACTACCAAAGTAATTTGAGAGAAATTTTAATATATATACATACATGAGGTAGGAATGACAATGGATAGAATATGGGTAGGGCGAATCCTTAATTAAAAACATATTAGCTCCATTCTTGGGTTTAAACCCAAATGGGTAACAAATTCAAAACTTATTCTCGTATCCATTGAATAATTAAATCTCTGAACCTAGATACATTTAGCCGAAAAAATCTAAAATAGTAAAAATTTTCTACTCATGTGCATGAAATCTTTCATATAAAGGTAAAATAAAAAATGACTGAAACACATTAATATAATTCAAAAAGACAATTTTACATAAATATAAATTTTTAAACACTATTCTCAACAATATTATTGTTAATGTTGTAAATAAAATTTACATAAGGAGGAAATATAATGTAAAGGCACTTAGAGAGGAATAACACATAGAGAGAAAGATGTCCTTCATATTCCATTGATTCATAGAAGTCTCTATTTATAGGCATACAATCATAAAGGAAGATAACCCAAAAGTCAAAGAGCATAAATAAAATTCAATGGCTTTAGGAGTTGAAAAAATAAAAGGACACTCATAATAATAATAGATTTAATAATATTCATTATTTTGGGAGTTGAGAAACCAAATGGGCATCCACAATAATAGATGATTTCATAACAGTCCCCCTTGGATGCCATTTTACAAGGAATATGCCTCATTAAAACCTTACTAGAGAAAAACCCTGTCACGGCCCCAAATGATGGAACACATGACCGGCACGACATAAGGGTTTCCCCCTAGCCGCAAGCCTAACACATAGCATGCACAAAAATCCAGCACACAATCCAGAGTACATAATAAATATAACTGGCCACATATGCCACATCCAATATCATAAAATACTGTATATATGTATATATATATATCTCATGATATCTCATGAATCCAACATTCTGATTCAACTTGGCCCATGGCCTCATAATATTCATGTGATTCAACTTGGCCCAAGGCCTCACAATACCAACATTATTGTAAAATATAAAACCATTTTTTCAAACAGCACATCAAAATACGCAAGAAGCGAGGATCCTGCCTGTATGTTCATGGAGATACTCTAGACATAACTAAACTAAATAAACAATACAAAAGAGCCTTGCCCAAACTGGGGCTCACCAACACTATCTTCAGCCTCCTACGAAGCTGTAGCTGAATCAAAGTCTCTTTGACTATCTGTGGGGAGGAAACAAAAGAGGGGTGAGATTACCACATCTCAGTGAATGAGTAAATCATACTATAACTGAAACAGGGCAAACTAAGCACGAGTGTTTCACAATGAATTAAATAATTGAAATCATTAAGCATTTAACCATAATTTATTGAAAGAAAAGCTAAACAATTCAAATGTATGTTCAAAAGATAAAACATGATTAAATCAGTAACCGTAAAGCAAATCAATTATGCATGGTAAGTAATAAATGAAGATATTTATGCAATAACAATGATGAATGAGCTTGTTTAGAAATATTTAATCTTTAAGAAAAATGCATCAGTTTATTGGAGGTCTTTCCTGACAGATCTATCATCTCCCCCAAGCACACAGCAAGGGTAGGGTAATCACTGTAGGCGTAGACATAAGTCCACCCTAAATTTCCCCAAGCACATAGCAATGGGTATGGCAATCACTGTAGGCGAAGACATAAGTCAACCCTAAATCCCTGTGTCTTAGGCAGTCATATGCCCGTCACAGTATCCTAGGCCGAAGCCTTAACATGATCATGGTGCACCAGGGCTAGCACTACCTGCGGCTAGCTAACAGTGATCTAAAAGGGTCCCTCCAATAGAAAACATTTGAAATATGCTATTCAAAGAGTTTAAAGTAAAACATTTCAATAACATTACAATAAAGCTATAATTCTCCATCTAGCTCTTTTCATGCATAAAACTCCGTTCAAAAATATGTTTCATCCATGTATTCCCATGGAGACCTTTATCATCATAAACTTTCCCTTTAAACATAGATCGTCCGTAGACGTCGTATAGATGCTCATCATGCATCAAATCATTTTAAACATAGATCGTCCGTAGACGTCGCATAAATGCTCATCATGCATCAAATCATTTCATGGCCAACTTAGTTCATTTCTATGACTAAGTTCGCATTTCTATAAATCTAGCTCAAATGGAGAATTATCAGTCTAGATGTTTGCCCTGCATACCTAGGGTTCAACTAGGATTGAAATTTATAATTTCTAACATGGTTGGAACATATTGGTTTTCAAAGCAGTAAAACAATTTAACATACATTCCAACTAGTTAAAATCATATGAGAGAGAGAGTTATAAACCGAATTCATAAGACATGCGCTATAGTATGAAAAACCCACTCACAAGTAAGGGCTCCAGATTGGACAGCCCTAAAATCCTAGTTCCTGGTCTGAATTCGGTAAAACAGACCCCAAAATCGAGTCCGGAAGGTCCAAAAACCTTAAATGAGCTTGGTTACTGTTCACCGCCGGAAAATACTATTCACGCCGGAAAATACTATTCACCGCTACTATTTACCGCCGGAAAATACTATTCACTGTCACAAAAATTTTACCGAATCAACAAAATAATTTCATATCCTAATATTTATCTAGTTTCTGAATCCATCTACGGAGTCAGATTTCTAATTAGAAGTCCCTAAGTAAGGTTTTTCAGAACTTACCTTTTACCGAGATTTTCTACTTCAGATCTACGGCGATTCAACGGTTGATTTCAAAAACTGATCGGTCAAAATTGAAGTACTCTTCGTCCTGAATCCAATAATACGTTCAGTTTTGAGATTGGAAGCCCTTAAACACTCCAAATCGAAAGATAAAATTTAAAATTACTATGCACTCACTATGCAGCACTATGCATCTTTCCGTTTTATTTTTTCTTCGAATTCATCGCCCCGGTTTCTCATTTATGTTTCTGAAACTTTTATTTATTTTTTTTTAAATATAATAATAATTATTAAATAATTAATAATAAGATTTCCTTTTATAAAAATTCATATAAATTCCATTTTTCATCATAAAATATCCCAAAAATTTCTAAAAATTTCCTTTCTCATAAATCTTTAGTTAAACTCTTAAATCATAATTTCTCTTGATAAAAATCATAATAAAACATATTTCAAAACAAATATCTTTATTCATATTAAAAGGAAGAATATTTCTAAAAATACCATAAAAATTCAATAGAGGCCGATATAATTATTTTAAGCAATACAATGCTTCTTTTATTTAAAAGTCCACTTACTTTTAACAAATCATAATTATTTCTACATAAATAATCATATTTTTGCTAATAGCGCGCCAAAATATAAATTCTCATATTTTTTTTGTAATTCTTTAATCCATGTAATAAATATACATATTTTCACTGGTTCTTATCTCTATTGTCAAAATTCTCTCTTTTATTCTAAATTTCCTTTAATTGGAATTTTCGTTAAATTTTACGGTTATTACATTCTTCCCCCCTTAAAGAAATTCGGTCCCCGAATTTCATCACCATAGTTGCAGATAAATATTAATCTCATTGTTCAAATAAATGCAATTATCTAACGCGTATATCCTCCTCTCTTTCCCAAGTAGTTTTCTCAGAAGAATAATTTTTCCATATCACTTTTACTGTAGGTATTTCTTTTAATCGTAACTTCTTTACTTGTCTGTCCACTATTGCTACTAGTTGTTCCTCTTAGGTTAAATCTTTCTGTAACTGAATCTATGGACACTGTATAACATGTGTAGAATCCGGTAAATATTTCTGTAGCATAGACACATGTAAAACTGGATGGACACTACCCAATTTAGGAGGTAAAGCCAAACAATAAACCACTGAACCGATCTTATCAAGAATTTCAAATGGTTCTATATACCGAGGGTGTAACTTCCCTTTCTTTCCAAATCTCATTACCTCTTTCATTGGTGAGTCATTAAAGAATATATGGTCACCAACTGAAAATTCCTAGTGCTCAACATTCATAGTCCTTATAAACTTTTGACTTGTATGGAGTTTCCAGTATTCTTTTTCTAATCAATTTCACTTTATCAATGACATCTTATAATAAATATAACTCCACTGAGTCATTTAACAGAGCATTTGTAACACCTTTTACATAAGGCTTAAATCTTCTAATATCATTTTATTATAGACAAATTCTGCTAAGAAATCTCCTACCCATCTCAAAAAAATATATGCCTGTAGCATGCTCTCCAAACTAGCATCATCAATTTAATAATTCATATGCTATCTATTGCATGTTATTCCAAATTAGATTTCCAAAGTTTAACTTTTCTTAATTCACTCACATATTAAGAAACTTATGATGTTCATGTAAAACTTCAAATGATTGCCATTCTATATTGGCATGATAATTACTGCTATGAGCAAATTCAACTAAGGACAATTAATTTCTCCAAACTTTCATCACAATAATATAAAGATACTTAAAGCATAACTTCTAATGTATAAACACATTATTTAAATTTAGTATCAGTCATACTATAATCGAATAAAAATCTTTAGACTTCCTGACTAACTTTCTTGAGATAATATATTCAATTCGTACTTGTCAACATACCCGCCAATGAAAAATTTCACTTGTATCTTCTTTTTACCATTATACTAGTACCATTTTTTATATCTCAGTATATCCTTATTACCTCGGGTAATCCATATTTACAATCTATGGCTTCTTCTGAAATCTCTTTTCTCAACAATTATTCATACGTGAATTTCCAATCTCAACATAATTCACATCTTAAATACTAAATTCGATTTAGCATAGTCTAAACCTTTAACACAAATATCTTGATTACTTACATTTTTTTTTCGAACATGATTCTCAGAATATTCTCCATATTTCCAAATTAATAATTCAAAGATCAATTTAAATCATACTTTCTATATTTTATCCCTCAAGAACTTCAGTACCACTAATTCACTTTATTACATTCCTCAAAGCACCATAAGGCCATCATTTTTTTTTATTCCTTCCATCTAAAAATCATTACATAGTTCAGTGTCCAAACTCACTATTTTAAGTTATATTCCTCCAAGGTTTCATTCATTAGTCACTTCTAACCAATTGAAATCACAAATTTCCTACTTTTGTCTTATCTATTTTCCAGTAAACTCAATATGTTCACATCCTCCTCTTATAACATTTTTCCATCACTATCTAATCCTTAAGCAATCTTAACATATCTTACTTTCACTATTCATATCATGTCTGCCACTTATCCATTTCAATTCACTTTTCACACGTTCATATATTTTCATGACATACTATCCAAATATCAAACATCACCCAAGTCACAATCTTGACAAACAAAATAGTCATTTACTCACTTACCTATTAGAAAACTTACGGTATTTCATGTAAAACTTCTGCCCAAAACTTCTTAAAATGCTCTCTAAAAACAATCTGTGAACTATAGTTCTCGATCAGATATAATCGATATCAATACCTTATGAAGTCTTACTATCTTATTCAAAGACAAGTTTGAACCTATCAATAATCACCCATTTTTATTCAGGTATCTCTATTTGATATTGTAATCTTGCAAGTCTTTGATGTTCTACTTTTACCTGTTGACAAGTTAATCATCGAGATACAAAATCAACTATAGCTTTCTTCATATTGTCCCACCAATGCATTTCTTTTAGATCTTTATACATTTTAGTTACCTCAGGATGAATTGTATATATGGATCTATGGGCTTCCTCTAAAATTTCTTCCTTAAGTTCTTCTTTATTAAATACACACAATCGCTTACCCAATCTCAGAATTCCTTCAGAGTTTACAATAAATTCAATATCACTGCCATTCTTGACCTCTTAAATTTTCTTACATAAATAGACATCATCGTCCTGTGCCTTTTTCACCTACTCAACTAAAAATGATTGAAACTGTATGAATTTTACATGTATCACCATACAGATAATGCCTCCAAGCTTTGAGAGTAAAACTACTGCTGTTATTTCCAAATCATAAGTCTGACAATTTTTGCTCATATGGCTTAAGCTGTCTAGATACATATGCAATGACTCGACCATATTGCATCAACATATACCTTAATCCTATTCTCTGAGTTCTACAGTAGTATCTTTATTTTCATACTCAAAATTAGGGTGTGTGCAGCTATGGAGGGAATTGCATTTCGTCAATTTCAAAATGTTTGCGTCTTTTGTGGTTCCAGTCCTGGAAAGGACGGAGAATATGTGAAAGCAGCACAAAACCTGGGTATGGTGCTGGCCAGGAGAAAAATTCATCTAGTCTATGGTGAAGGTAACCGTGGATTAATGGGGTGCGTGTCTACAGCTGTTCATGTAGGAGGATGCCAAGTTCTAAGTATTATTCCTACAGCTTTAGCTGCTTCTAACATTGTAGGCAAAACAATTGGGGAAGAGTTTAGGGTTGCATCAATGCATGAGCGCATGGCTACAATGATGAGCAATACTGATGCTTTCATTGCCTTACCAGGGGGTTTTGGTACTTTAGAAGAGATTTTCCAAATAGTCTCTTAGGCACAACTGAATATGCACCACAAACCGATAGGTTTGTTAAACGTTAACCACTTCTTTGATGGTCTGTTATCTTTCCTTGATCATGCTGTGGAACAAAGGTTTATCCCACACTCAGCACGACGAATTCTCATCTCAACTTCAGATGCTGAGGAGCTGATTGATGCTTTACAAGCATATGTTCATGTACCTGATCCAATTACAGCTCAAATAGAATGGACAACAGACCATAGCAAAACGTGCAAATTGGACTTGGATCTTCATCTATAACTGTAGCAAGATGTGTCTTAGAGTTATCGGATACCATCTTGCTAGCCACATACCTTAAGAAAGTACTATTACTAAGTCAAAATTCATATTTTGAGAACTTAGCATATAGCTGATACTCCCTTGGAGTTTGTAATACTATTTTTAATCATTGCTTATGATTATCTGAACTCTTGAAATATTCTAGTATATTATCAATAAATATAATAACAACTTGTTTTAGGAATGACTTAATTACTTATTCATTAAATATATGAATGTAGCTGGGGCATTTGTCAACCCAAATGACATAACTATAAACTCATAGTGTCCATGTCGAATTCTGAAAGCAATTTTTTTTTTTAATATTCTCTTCTCTTATCCTTATTTGATGATATCTAAATATCAAATCAAATTAAATTTTTGAGAAATGTTGAGCACTTTCTAACTGATCAAATAGATTATCTATACGAGGTAATGAGTATTTATTCCACATTGTCACTTTATTCAACTGTCTATAATCTATGCATAGTCATAGTGATCCATCTTTCTTTTTCACAGATAGAACTGGAGCACTTCAAGTAAAAGTACTAGGGCTTTTAAATCCCTTGTCTGACATGTCTTGTAACTATTTATTTTTCAGTTCTTTAAGTTCAGTGGGTGCCATTCTATATGAAAATATAGACGCTGGTCAGGAAATAACTCAATACCAAATTCTATTTATTATTTTGGGGTAATCCTGGCAATTCTTCAGGAATTATATCAGAAAATTCTCTAATCACTGGAATTTGATTTACACTGATATACTTTATATCAGCATCTCTCACCACTGCCAACTATCCTTGGCACCTTTTTGTAATTACTTATGGACTGCTAAAGCAGAGATTAGGTTACTGGGTATCTCACTAAGATTTCTTTGTATCAAGAGAAAAATATTCTCCAAGAATATTGAATTTAATCACCTTCTAGTGACATTTCAAAATAACATGACATAATGCCAACAAATTCATTCTCAATATCACATCACACTCTACCATATCTAGACAACTGAGTACAACAGATGTCACATTCAGAAACCATCATACCAGAGTTTGACCTCTTCCGTACCTTGGTGGTATAGGATTTGCCTAAACTCAGCATTCCGCTGAGGTTTGCCCTACTACCATTCAAGAGGACACGCGGAGAGACTCTGTATGGATCTTTTCCCAAGTAACATCTCATATAACTGGTATCTCGCTATAAAACAGATATACCCCAACCGTCACTTAACCATGCCAACATAGCATACTATAAACTGACTTACTTGAACAAAAAGACAACATCCTATCGAACCCCTTTAGCAACACCGTGAGTATAAGCATGTCCGGATTCATACCCATACTCAAAGTCCTACCTAAAGGTCCGTTACTCCATGAACACAGGGAAACCTAATGCTCTGATACCAACTTTGTCACTTTCTTCTGGTGGCAACAAGGGTACCTATCAAAGCACTGCATCCCATACTGCAGCTCCTGGGCAGAGAGCCACGCTTCGCCACATCGTTCACGTGTGAGAGTTCCCAGGACTCGGCTTTTCAACCTCGGCTCTGATACCAACTTTGTCACGGCCCCAAATGATGGAACACGTGACCGGCACGACATAAGGGTTTCCCCCTAGCCGCAAGCCTAACACATAGCATGCACAAAAATCCAGCACACAATCCAGAGTACATAATAAATATAACTGGCCACATATGCCACATCCAATATCATAAAATACTGTATATATGTATATATATATATCTCATGATATCTCATGAATCCAACATTCTGATTCAACTTGGCCCATGGCCTCATAATATTCATGTGATTCAACTTGGCCCAAGGCCTCACAATACCAACATTATTGTAAAATATAAAACCATTTTTTCAAACAGCACATCAAAATACGCAAGAAGCGAGGATCCTGCCTGTATGTTCATGGAGATACTCTAGACATAACTAAACTAAATAAACAATACAAAAGAGCCTTGCCCAAACTGGGGCTCACCAACACTATCTTCAGCCTCCTACGAAGCTGTAGCTGAATCAAAGTCTCTTTGACTATCTGTGGGGAGGAAACAAAAGAGGGGTGAGATTACCACATCTCAGTGAATGAGTAAATCATACTATAACTGAAACAGGGCAAACTAAGCACGAGTGTTTCACAATGAATTAAATAATTGAAATCATTAAGCATTTAACCATAATTTATTGAAAGAAAAGCTAAACAATTCAAATGTATGTTCAAAAGATAAAACATGATTAAATCAGTAACCGTAAAGCAAATCAATTATGCATGGTAAGTAATAAATGAAGATATTTATGCAATAACAATGATGAATGAGCTTGTTTAGAAATATTTAATCTTTAAGAAAAATGCATCAGTTTATTGGAGGTCTTTCCTGACAGATCTATCATCTCCCCCAAGCACACAGCAAGGGTAGGGTAATCACTGTAGGCGTAGACATAAGTCCACCCTAAATTTCCCCAAGCACATAGCAATGGGTATGGCAATCACTGTAGGCGAAGACATAAGTCAACCCTAAATCCCTGTGTCTTAGGCAGTCATATGCCCGTCACAGTATCCTAGGCCGAAGCCTTAACATGATCATGGTGCACCAGGGCTAGCACTACCTGCGGCTAGCTAACAGTGATCTAAAAGGGTCCCTCCAATAGAAAACATTTGAAATATGCTATTCAAAGAGTTTAAAGTAAAACATTTCAATAACATTACAATAAAGCTATAATTCTCCATCTAGCTCTTTTCATGCATAAAACTCCGTTCAAAAATATGTTTCATCCATGTATTCCCATGGAGACCTTTATCATCATAAACTTTCCCTTTAAACATAGATCGTCCGTAGACGTCGTATAGATGCTCATCATGCATCAAATCATTTTAAACATAGATCGTCCGTAGACGTCGCATAAATGCTCATCATGCATCAAATCATTTCATGGCCAACTTAGTTCATTTCTATGACTAAGTTCGCATTTCTATAAATCTAGCTCAAATGGAGAATTATCAGTCTAGATGTTTGCCCTGCATACCTAGGGTTCAACTAGGATTGAAATTTATAATTTCTAACATGGTTGGAACATATTGGTTTTCAAAGCAGTAAAACAATTTAGCATACATTCCAACTAGTTAAAATCATATGAGAGAGAGAGTTATAAACCGAATTCATAAGACATGCGCTATAGTATGAAAAACCCACTCACAAGTAAGGGCTCCAGATTGGACAGCCCTAAAATCCTAGTTCCTGGTCTGAATTCGGTAAAACAGACCCCAAAATCGAGTCCGGAAGGTCCAAAAACCTTAAATGAGCTTGGTTACTATTCACCGCTGGAAAATACTATTCACGCCGGAAACACTATTCACCGCTACTATTCACCGCCGGAAAACACTATTCATTGTCACAAAAATTTTACCGAATCAACAAAATAATTTCATATCCTAATATTTATCTAGTTTCTGAATCCATCTACGGAGTCAGATTTCTAATTAGAAGTCCCTAAGTAAGGTTTTTCAGAACTTACCTTTTACCGAGATTTTCTACTTCAGATCTACGGCGATTCAACGGTTGATTTAAAAAACTGATCGGTCAAAATTGAAGTACTCTTCGTCCTGAATCCAATAATACGTTCAGTTTTGAGATTGGAAGCCCTTAAACACTCCAAATCGAAAGATAAAATTTAAAATTACTATGCACTCACTATGCAGCACTATGCATCTTTCCGTTTTATTTTTTCTTCGAATTCATCGCTCCGGTTTCTCATTTATGTTTCTGAAACTTTTATTTTTTTTTTAAATATAATAATAATTATTAAATAATTAATAATAAGATTTCCTTTTATAAAAATTCATATAAATTCCATTTTTCATCATAAAATATCCCAAAAATTTCTAAAAATTTCCTTTCTCATAAATCTTTAGTTAAACTCTTAAATCATAATTTCTCTTGATAAAAATCATAATAAAACAAATTTCAAAACAAATATCTTTATTCATATTAAAAGGAAGAATATTTCTAAAAATATCATAAAAATTCAATAGAGGCCGATATAATTATTTTAAGCAATACAATGCTTCTTTTATTTAAAAGTCCACTTACTTTTAACAAATCATAATTATTTCTACATAAATAATCATATTTTTGCTAATAGCGCGCCAAAATATAAATTCTCATATTTTTTTTGTAATTCTTTAATCCATGTAATAAATATACATATTTTCACTGGTTCTTATCTCTATTGTCAAAATTCTCTCTTTTATTCTAAATTTCCTTTAATTGGAATTTTCGTTAAATTTTACGGTTATTACAAACCCAATGGGAAAAACCCTAGTGAAGGAAAAAACGTACATCATTCCTTGTATACTCCCCCTGTTCTTAGTATCATTGAATATCTCTGAGTCGATACATCCTAATTTTATATACTAGTCTTTCAAATGCTGAAGTAGGTAAGATTTTGGTAAATAAATCTGTCAAATTATCACTAAAATAAATTTGTACGACAATATCACCTTTCTTTTAACGTTTATGAATGAAAACGATCTTCAGTGAGATATATTTTGTTTTATCTCTTTTAATATATCCTCCTTCAACTGAGCTATATATGCAGTATTATCTTTATATAGTATAGTTAAAGCCCTCTTTCCAAAAGATAGTCCACATATCTCTCAAATTTGTTGAGTCATGGATCTCAACCAAATACATTCATGATTTGTTTCATGAACTACTATAATTTCTACATAATTTGAAGAAGTAACAACAAATGTTTGTTTTATAGAACGCCATGATATAGCTGTATCACCACATATAAATAAATATCATGTTTAAGATTGGGCCTTATGTGGATAAGATAAACAATCCAGCATTTGCATAACCAATGAGTTATGGTCTAGATCCATTTGCATATAGCAATTCCATATCAATAGTATCTCGGAGATATCGAAAGACATGTTTACTTTTATTCCAATGTTTTCGCATTGGATAAGAGTTAAATCTAACTAACAGCCTGATAGCAAAAACTATATCAGGCATTGTATTATTAGCAAAATACATCAGTGCACTAATTGCACTAAGATATGGTACTTCAGGACCAATAACTTCTTTACTATCATATTGAGGTCGAAAACATATTATTTCACATCAAGTGAGTGAACAACCATTGTGATACTAAATGGATTTTCTTTGTCCATATAAAATTCTTTTAAGACTTTTTCTGTATAAGTTGATTGATAAATAAAAATTTTATTTCTCAAATGCCCAAATTATAAGTCAAGACAAAATTTTGTTTTGCCAAGATCTTTCATTTCAAACTCCTTTTTCAAACACTCTACTGTCTTTATAATTTTTTTAGGAGTTCCAATAATATTTAAATCATCAACATAAATGATTATAATAGCAAATCCTAAATTTGTTTTCTTTATAAAAACACATGGACATATATGGTCATTCTTATAACCATGATTTAACAAATATTCATTGAGACGGTTATATCATACTCGTCCAGACTGTTTTAATTCATATAAAGATCTTTGCAATTTAATTGAATAAACTTCCCGAGATTTTTGAATTATATGCTTTAGGCATCTTAAATTCTTCTGGAATTTTCATATATATGTCACTATCAAGTAAGCCATATAAATAGGCTATAACAACATCCATAAGATGCATATGAAGTTTTTCATGTACTGCCAGACTAATGAGATACCAAAATATAATTGCATCTACCACATGAGAATATGTGAAATTTTAATCAATTCCAAGTCTTTGTGAAAACCTTTTGCAACAAGCCGTGCTTTGTACCTCACAATTTTATTTTTCTCATTTCTTTTACATAAAAATACCCATTTGTACCCAACGGGCATTACACCTTCAAGTGTTTGAAGTATAGATTCAAAAACCTCATAATTTTTTAAGTGAATCCAATTCTGCTTGAATTGCGTCTTTCCATTTTGGCCAATCACATCTATGTCGACACTCATCGACAGATGTATGTTCATAATCATCTTTATCATTCAAAATATTAAGCGTTACTGTATATACAAAAATGTTGTCGACAACTGTTTCTTTTCGATTCAATCGTTTCCCCATAGATACATAATTTATTGAGATCTCTTTATTTTCATCAATTTCAGGTACCTGAACTTCTTCTGGAAGTATTTTGTTTGTTATGTATCTAATCTCTTCAAGAGCATCTATTTCTGATATTGAATAATTATTTCTTTCTTTTATGGGGATTTTTATCTTTTAAACCAATTGGTCTATCACTCTTCTAACGTGCTTTAGACTTGCTAGTGATTTCACTAACAAATTGTCCTTTAGGGACATCAATCTATACATAAGTATTTACAGCTGGTATATGTGACTTGGTCACTCTCTTTAGATCAGTAAATACATCTGGCAGTTGATTTTCTATTCTATGTAAGTGAATTATCTTTTGAACTTTAGGTTCATATTGTTTTGTGTGAAGTTCAAAGCATTCCATGTAATTTTTTTGACCAGTTGTTTTTCACTTTCTCCCCCTAATGTTGGGAAGACTAGTTCATCAAAATGACAATCGGCAAAACATACCGTAAATAAATCTCCTGTTATTGACTCAAGATATTTTATAATAGAAGGAGAATCATATCCAACATATATTCCTAATCTCCTTTGAAGATCCATCTTAAATCATTGTGGTGGGGCTATTAAAACATATATTGCACACCCAAAAATTCTAATATGGAAAATATTTAACTCATGACCATAAGCCAATTATAAAAGAGAAATATTTATGATAACTTGTTGATTTGATGTGTATTAGTGCTGCTGCATATAAAAAATTGCATGTCCCCAAATAGAAACAAAGAACTTTGTTCGCATAAGCAAGGGTCTAGCTCTTAATTGAAATTGTTTAATAAATGATTCAGCTAACCCATTTTGTGTATGAACATGAGCTACATGATATTCTACATTTATACTAATCGACATACAATAGTCATTGAAAGCTTGTGAAAAAAATTCACCAGCATTATCAAGGTGAATGGATTTAATTGTATAATCTAGAAATTGTACTCTTAATCGAATTATTTGAATAAGTAATCCTGCAAACACTAGATTACAAGTTAATAACAAGCACACATGAGACCATCTACTGGATGTGTCTATTAATATCATATCTAAATGGCCCACATTTAGGATGAATAGTTCCACATATATCACCATGTACACTGTCCAAAAATGTTGGAGATTCAATTCTAACTTTAGCTAGTGATAGCTTAATAACCAATTTGCCTTGAGAACAAACAACACATGACAATTCCTTAGATTGAAAAATCTTCAGGTTTTTCAATAGGTGCCCATGTGAATTTTCAATCATTATTGATCTAGGATATCCCAACCGATATGTCAAATAGTGATCAATAAACTTCTGGTTTATTGTAGCATGTTCGCAAATACTTTTTTTTTGTATATAAGACTTAACTCAAGCAATTTGCAATTTGTGAACAGTGCATTAAAAGAATCATTTTTCAAATAACTAGGCACATTATAAAATGGATGGTATAAGATAGCATTATATTGATGCAAGTGATAAATAACCATAACATAAGCTCTAGCTAATTTAGAAAGAGATAAAGTGAATGTCAAGAAGAGTTTCACATTTCACAAATTATTTAGTAAAGTAGGCAATTAATTGGCCTCCTATACGATATCCCACATACCAAATTCAAGAATGCCTGCAACCGCATATAGTATAATTGTATACCCATACATAGAATTCAATTAAATGAAACATATAGATAGATATCAACTAGAGGTCATACTCAATTTATAGTTCGTATTACAAAAGATTCTTCAACTATATTGTAGAAAATTGTAGTTCAGTTTTTAACAGGATATAAATTCTAAAAACAGAATATTCATAAATGTATAATTCACAAAATTAAATTTCTAGTGGTTATAGTTCTTATTGAAACCAACCCATAAGAGAATTATTGGTCTTCCAAGAACCTTTTATGATACTTCTACAAAATTTCTCACTATTTTGAGCCAGATGAAAACATGATAAACCATGACAAATAAAAATTCATCTCTAGTATTTCTAAGAATAATTACATTAAAACAACTTTCAAGGCATTCATGCAGATAGAGGATTAAATAAAAACGTAATTAACAATCCTTATTAACATGAAGCGATCCAAAAGTAATAATTCTCATTTTGTTATGTAGCACCATCAAGTATAAACAATTTACTAGTATCTACAAGTGTTTCAACATTGATTACACATCTAGGAACTATAATATATCCGAAAAACTATCCCAACATGGGCAACGCAATTATGCTAAATTAATTGCAAGGACTAACCATGGAAAAAATTTATCTTAGCATATCTGGATGTCTCCATGAAATACTATTTTTCTTTTTAATTTTCTTTTGTGAATAAAACTTTTCATGAAATAACCATACTTAATTATATGTAAATCATAATAGAAATCTATAGCACCAAATTCATTTTTCACATAAACAAATGCAATGTCAAGTAAGAACAAAATCACATACCTTTCAAAAATGCATAATAATGAAAATTTTTCTCAAATAAAATTATCCCACAAACTCAAATATATATTACCAACTATATTTTTCTTCTAAATGAAGACATGGAAAAATTATTTGAGTCACCTTGAAATTGTAGTTCCAGCAACATCAAATACTCTAATAGAATTGGGAACACAATAAGATCTCTTCCTTGTGATTTGAAAATGAATAGCCAAGAGCAAACTCGTGCTGATAACGTGTTGTAACTAAAATTTACACAAGGAGGAAATATAATGTAAAGGCACTTAGAGAGGAATAACACATAGAGAGAAAGATATCCTTCATATTCCATTGATTCATAGAAGCCTCTATTTATAGGCATACAATCATAAAGGAAGATAACCCAAAAGCCAAAGAGCAAAAATAAAATTCAATGGCTTTAGGAGTTGAGAAAATAAAAGGACACTCATAATAATAATAGATTTAATAATATTCATTATTTTGGGAGTTGAGAAACCAAATGGACATCCACAATAATAGATTATTTCATAACAGTTAAATACTTATTTAATATATCATAGTATTCTTCCTCCCTAGTATTCTTCTTGTCAAAAAGATGCTTAGAAGTTTTATATCTAAATATTGTAAAAAGTGGGGGCTGAGCTAATTCCATCAAATACCTAACATTTTTTAAAAATGTAACAATTTAAGCAATATACCTTAATTTATGGCCACCCAAAAGTAGAAACAATCTATATATATCGACTTTTAAAAAAAGATTCTTACAAATAGCTATGGCCATATCTAAGTAGCTTACAACCAATTCAATTTATTAGCTTAATTACAGGCCGTGATGAAGTGGAAGTTCTTTTTGGTTTTGTGGTTTGTTGGCTAAGATTATGGACATTATACATTTTGCATTTAGGACATGTTTGAGTGCCCATCTTTTACAGTATATATATATATACATATATATATATATATATATATATACATGTATATATATATATGTATAGATCTATACATATATACATACATATACATATATATACATGTATACATATGTGTGTATACATATATATACATACATATATATGTATAGATATATGTATATCTATACATACATACATACATATATATATATATATATATATATGTGTGTGTGTGTGTGTGTGTGTGTGTGTGTGTGTGTGTGTGTGTGTGTATGTATATATCTGTGTGTGTGTGGTCCATTTTATTTAAATTTCCCATGGTTATCTCAAATGTGTGGTACATAGAGGTTATGGTAATCATCCATCAATTTAAAAATTTCTTCTTCTTAGATGGGGAAGAAGGCTATAGACATAAATATATAGATAAACTTTTCTGATACAAGGGTTTCTAGCATACAAGAAAACATTTGATATCCATCAACTACACATATCAAGATTTTAGATAAACTAGACAAAATTATCCTTATTCTTATTTAGATTTGGTGATTGTGTTTCAAAGTAATCTGATTACTATGAATAGAAATATATATCTTTAGACTTTTGCTTTTATATTGTTGCAGTTTATACAAAATTTTGGGCTTACATTTGGTATCATAGTCATACTTTTAGTCTAGTTTTTTATTCCATAGAAGTTTCATTTTGAGATTTCATTGAATGTATTATCCATCACATGTTTGCTACAAGAATCTATTTATATTCATAAGATTTTACCATTCTTCTTCTTTAATTTTGGAGAATTATTTAAAAAAAACCTAGACGAAAGAATTTTGGAAAAATGAATAGTAGCAAGAGATGTCGCTTTGGGCAAGGGAAAAGTTTGCTTAAACTTACTAAAGCTTCTTTATAGAATACTTATTTGTGAAACTAGTTGATTTCTGTACACATATAGATTATATTTCCTTGGATGCGTCTTTTAAGAAACTAAAGGGCAAAATGCATTTAAATCCTTGTGGCCTGTAATGGATTGTTTGATTGTTACATTTATTATTTAATTTATTTGAGATACTTTTGAATCACACAATTTCATCATTGAATAAGTGTAGGGCTGTAGATGTGTTTGTCCGTATAAACATTTATTGTTTGTGTAACATCCCTCAATTAATTCTAATGGAGTGGCAATCTCGTAATAATTAGAGAAATTAGGGGCAAAGTCATAGGAGTAAGTGGCTGTGTCACAACTTCGAAAGGATGTGGACATGTGCCATGTGAGCATCTAGAAGGTTCTAGAACCTTCTAGAACATTATAGATAATTCCGGTACATTCTGGAAGTTTCTAGATATTCTAATGGTATGGCAATCTCGTAATAATTAGAGAAATAAGGGGTAAAGTCATATTCTCATGGTATGACATTTATGTAATTTCATTAAAATAGAATTTAATTTATGTAATTTTATGGAGGATGGCATTTGTGTAAATAATGGATGATGGAATGGGCATTTTGGAGATAAAGAGGTGATAAGGTAGGGGTAGAAGGGAAAAAAATAAAATGAAATAAAATAATTGAAGATAAGAAGGAGAAGGGGGATAAGACTCAATAAGTGATCAAAGGGGGAGAGGGATCAGAAAACAAAATAAAAAAAAACGTAGGCAAGAAGGAGAAGAGGAAGAAGGAAGAAGGAGAGAGAGAAAGAAGAGAGAAAGGGATCAAAAAGAAGGAATCCAAGGAGTTAAGGTAGGTTTAACATTAATTTACTATGAAGATTGTAATTTTGATGACATATGTGTGTATGAATACTTGTAAGATTTTGTTGATGGAGGTATCTTATGCATGTATTGGATTGATTATATGAATATCCATGTAGAGCAAAGGTTTGGATGCATATGTTTTGCTTGTTTTGTGCTGAAAATTGACTTTGGATGGATGAAATTCGATGGTCTGTATGAATGAATATGTATTTCCAGATTTAGGTCGAATTAGAAGATGTATCCAACATAAAAGTTGTAGATCTCTGTCCTATGGTTAAAACCCTTATGGAATCATGTTAATCCGACCTAATATGAGAGAGTTATACCATAACGAGTGAAGGAAGGTCAGATTTAACGCACAGAATGGTGATTCTATTTTCGGACACGTTTTTTACAGGTTTATGTTTCTAATCTGTTAAAGTAGTAAACATAAAAGTTGTAGATAATTTTATTAGCTTTCTAACGACACCAAAATCACCTTAATCAGAGTTATATTGAGAGAGTTATGGTATTTTTAGTAAAGGAATGTCTGACTGGACGGAAATCGGGGGTGTAGAGAAAAACTCGAAGCACGACCGTGTTTGGGGACACGGCCAGGCCGTACTTCGGGCTGTTTTGTGATTTTTCAGCATGGTTTACACAGTTTGAAGCACGGCCGTGCTTGGTGACACGGCCAGGCCGTGCTTGAGGCTGTTTTTGCTCTGTTTTGCATTTTTAATGCTCTAAATGAACCTCAATGAATGGATGATGTTAAGGGAAACTAAAATACAAATAAATACCTTTTCAATGATGCATTGTAGTGTGGATTCCATCCTTTTATTATGAGAAATTAAATCACATATTGCATATAGATAAGATGTATGTGAGATGGATGCATGATGCATTGATGAGAATCATATAGATGAGATGTATGTGAGATGGATGCATGATGCATTGATAATATTCATATAGATAAGATGTGTGTTCGATGTATACAAGATGAATTGATGAGATGCATATGAATGAGAAGTGTGTGCATGTGTGAAATACTTGCATGGTAAATGGATGAGGTATATGCAATTGAGGCATGTGTGAGTGTTGTATATATGTTGTATTAAAGAAAATATGAGAGTGCATGACCTAGTGAAAGGCATGTATGATATATGGGAAAATTGTATATTCATGTGATGCATGATCTCAAAGTTGTATGTGATGCATATGAAGTGAATGCTTAAAAGCATAAGTGGCATATGTGATGGTGTGATGTGTGAGTGATACACCTATATCTTAAAATGAAATATTGGGATGATCCTTATGGTGGCAAGGTAACCCGGCGACATGCGGTACCTTGTGGTGGTAAGGTGACCTGAGATATCTTAAAATGAAATATTGGGATGATCCTTATGGTGGCAAGGTGACCTGGTGACATGCGGTACCTTGTGGTGGTAAGGTGACCTGAGAGGTCGTAATGGCTGTGAGACGGTATCGGATAGGGGACGCCCTATTAGTCTTGAGTGAGCCATGGGTTATGGCCACTCCGACCAAGTGATATTGACCTATTAACAACCAAGAAACTATTGGTGTATGCATGGTGTATGCATTTCAATCATTTTATATGATATGCATTGATTATAGCTTTAAATAATGTTTTCTATAGCCTATACAGCTGAACACGTCACTTGTTTTACTTTTATTATAAATTGTTAATGTTAGACCTATTGAGATTTTATTCTCATTAATTTTGGTAATGTGTTCAGATAATAGCAACTGAGATGCCTACATTGATATTAAAGATACAGGTAGTGGATGTGCCCTCCTGGACCAGTTCAACGTCTTACAAGATGTAATAATAATGAATGTAGTAGAGATCTCGGCATCGGCACCACCCCCTCTATCACCCCATGCACCCTAGGGGTGTGGTGCGAGGCCAGGGCCTAATCAGTAGAATGTACATTATGTAATATAACCAGTGTATATTTTTGGAAGAATAATTCCTAGTGTGTTACTCTTGTATAACTCTAATACTGATGTAAGCTCTTGTGGAGTGATTATATAAATATGTGGTATTTTATTCTTATGGCTTAGTAAGATTAAGGAAATTCACTTGCATAAACCAAGATAAAACTGAACGCATATATAAAAAAAAAATCTGGCTCTTACAGTTTGACACTTTGATGGAGTTCTTGGTAGTTCATTTGGTATAAGTAATTGTATCTCAGTTGTACAAAATTTATTTAGGACTATATGCATGTTTAATTTTTCTATGCATATATTTAGTTTTCCTAAATATAAAGAATTGGTTGTTGAAATAAAGTTCAGTCAATAATTTTGATGTCATATTTAAGTTGATATTTGAGTAATTAAGTAATAATCATAGTATTCTTAATTACAAAAAATGTCAAGTAACATTAAATTTAGTCACATAAAATAAATGACATCAATAATTATAATTAATCATGGTATATAATGATTCAACCACACATGTTATTATTATAATTAAGTGATTAACTAGGATGGGAAAATAATATTTGATATATTTAAATACTAGTTTCCTACAAGCCATAATTATTTATAGATCCCATGCTAGTCCAATCATAAATTAATTAAATTATTTGCATGTTATAATCTGAGCCCACAAGAAATATTATATGATGTGTTGATTTATTTGTTTGGATTAATTTACATAGATAAATATTCCATATTTGGTTTCATAGCATGATTGGTAAGCTTGTTGTTTACTTTTGTAGTTGTTCAAACTTTATCTGTTCCAAATTTTAATTCCCCAAATATTGTTCTTCTGAGTGGTGATTACTATTTTGATTGGAAGAAGAAAATTCTCCTTGCATTGGGGTGCATAGAATTTGATTTAGCACTTTGAGTGGATAAACTACCAAAGTTCATAGAATCAATCACCCAAGTTGAAAAAAATCATATAAATCTTGGGAGCAATTCAATCACTTTAGTTTGATGTTTATTAAGCTCATATTGGAAAAAGTATCAATGGATCTATCTCTGATTGTGCTAAGGCAAAGGGATATCTCAAAAATATTCAGTATCAGTTTGAAACTTCTGATAAAAGCACACCGATGACAAAATTGTGTTCTATGAAATTTAATGGCACCAATGGTGTGTGTGAGCACATTATGAAGATGTGGAACATAGCGTCTCAATTAAAATATTTGGATATTGAGATATCAAACTCATTTTAGTTCACTTCATCCTTAACTCTCTCCCTTCTCAATTTGGACCGTTTA
Organism: Gleditsia sinensis; assembly: GCA_037074535.1. Classification (NCBI taxonomy): domain Eukaryota; kingdom Viridiplantae; phylum Streptophyta; class Magnoliopsida; order Fabales; family Fabaceae; genus Gleditsia; species Gleditsia sinensis. The sequence continues at coordinate 60,484,041 of CM073463.1, read as the reverse complement.
AGATCTCTTATAATACACATAATGAGAAATAGTCAATTAATGAACTTTTGACTATGTGTGTACAAGAGGAAGGGAGACTGAATCAAGAAAAGATTGAAAATGCACATTTTGCAACTCATGACAAGAAATCATCCAAGAAAGGGAAGGGAAAAGTGCCTCTTATTCAAGTTAATAAAGGCGATATAAAATACTTCTTTTGCAAGAAGAAATGACATACAAAGAAGACTTGTCACAAATTCAAGCATTGGCTTGAAAAGAAAAGTAATCCCATCTCCTTAGTATGTTTTGAATCTATATGGTTCATGTTTTATATAACACTTGGTGGATTGATTCTAGTTCTACAATCTATGTTGCCAATGCCATGCAAAGCTTCTTAAGCCACAAGAAACCAACGAAAGTGAATGTTCCATCTATTCAGGAAAAGTCTAAGGGATATAAATCTTACTATCCATGTCGAACAACAAGAATTGTGGAATCTAAGAATATATTGTTTTTTGAGAATGATGAGATAGAAGGAGAAGCAAACCTCAAAACTTTGTTTTTTAGGAGCATAGTAGTCTTTAATCTATTCCCAAATCTTCACATATATTGGTTTTGTTCATGATAATCATCAGGATTAGATTACTCAAGAACAACCAATGATTGAAGAACCACTTCATCATGATGATACTCTTGTAGATTCAACTACTCAGGACTTCAAGCTAAGGATGTTATGGTAACATTAACAAGATCTTCAAGAGTTTAGATTATGTTGTATTATTACAAGAATCTAACATGAACATTGGTGTCGAAGATGACCTTGTCATGTTTTCACAGGCTATGAGTGGAAATAAATCCATATTCTAATATGATGCCATCAAGGATGAAATGACTTCAAGCTAACTAAAATGTTTCATTTTAGAGGACAATGATCACTTAGTTTGCAAACTTGAGAAATATATATATATATATATATATATATATATATATATATATATATATATATATATATATATATATATATGATATTTTACTTGATTCAAGTGATTTAGGCTTACTTCATGAGATTAAGTGATTTCTCTAACATCAATTTGACATGAAATATATGGGCAAAGCCTCTTATGCCATAGGCATAAAGATTAAGAGAGACAGAATTGTCTCAAGAGATATATATCAATAATGTTTTAGAGAGATTTCGTATGAAGGATTGTTCATCAACTGTTGAACCTTTTGTCAAAGGTGGCAAATTTAATTTGGTAAAAGTCCAAGAAATATTTTAGAGAGGGAACAAAAGAAAAACATTCATCATACCTTCGTAGTTGGGAGTTTAATGTATGGTCAGGTTTTCACAAGACCTAACATTATATATGCAGTTAAATGTTGTGCAATATCAAAGTGATTCTAGTTTGGACCATTGGAGAGCTACAAAGAAAGCTATGTGATACCTTCAAGGAACTAAGGACTACAAGCTTACATATAGGCATATGACCATTTAGAAGTGGTTAGATATTTATACTCAGACTTTTTTGGCTACCTTGACTCAAGATAGTCAACATCAGGATATATTTTCTTATTAGCTAGTAGGGTCATTTCTTAGAGAAATACAAAGCAATCTTTGATTGCTACTTCTATTATTGAAGTAGAGTTTGTACTATACTTTGAAGTGACACTGCAAGAAACAAGGGATTCAGTGACGACTAAAGTCGCCACTAAAAGTCTGAAAGTTGTCACTGAAAACTTTTAGTCGTCATGCACTTGTTGCGAGAAATAGCCTCGCTAAAGCTTTTAGTGACGACTAATTGTAGTCGCCACTGAAAACTTACTTTTAGTGGCGAATTTTGTTGTCACTATAGACATAATGTATTGTCACTAAAAATGTATAGTCATCACCCAAAGATTCTTTTCAGTGGCAACTATATAAGGTCTTCACTAAAACTCACTTTTCAGTGATAATTACAAATAGTCATCACTGAAAGGAGTTTTTTGGGACGACCGTAGTCATTGCAAAAACCTTGTTTATAAACAGAGAAATTTCCCCTCACATAACTGACCCTTTCAGTGGCGACTTCAAATAGTCGCCACTGAAAATGGAATTAGTGACGACTAGAGTCATCACTAAAAGTTACTTTCAATGGTGACATCATAAAGTCGCCACTAAAACATGGTTATAAATAGAAAAATGTTCATTGCTCTTAATTCACCTTTTCAGTCTAGAAATAGAAATAGTGACAACCATAATCGTCACTGAATCCCTTGACCTTTTTTTGGGTATTTCCATTTGCCATTTAAATAAAGCTTTGCTTTAAGACTAAAATCCAGAACCAATGAAATTAATAAAATTCTATATATATTACCATAATTTCAAACATAATACATGATTGTTGAGAGAGATATACCATGTCTATTAATAGAAAATAAGATACATAATAGAATGTCAACAAATTTGATTACAATTATCTAGCTAGGTGGCTCTCTTGCAAAAGTTGGTATTGCATTACTTGTTGAACTTAGTGCAGCACTACCCATAAGTCCTAGTAGAATTTATCTCTGTCCATATTACAATAATAAATTAATATATAACTTGACAAGTCTAATGTAAAAAAATGAATATATACATGTAGTTGCAAGAATAGACCATGCTCCACTAACACACACATCAGTAATTAAATTATCACATCAATGTTATTTCATATCACATAGACACATGCAAAATAGTGTATAGGACAAATGGTAATAATCTTAATTCTTTCGATTAAGATGATTGTCACGCCTCTAATTTAAAGGCACGTGAAACACATAATTCATGAACATACATTTGCCATAATATACATAATACATTCTTTTATCATTGGAAACATTTTCATATAGGTATTCCTATGTATACACAATATACAGATCAAGTCTATAAATATCAAATTAATAGCAAAAGCAGGATCCTATCTGTGGCAAACAGAGCATACTTTACATTCCAAACACAAAATGATTTAAACACTATGATCCTTAGAAGCAACGTAGGCTCACTTAGAGAGTGTGACACCTAGTTGATCATATATTTGTAGGACCAAACTCTGTAATCTTATCTGAAAAATGTGAAAATATCGTGAAGTGAGATTGACAACTCAGTGAGCAGATAATACTTCCTATGACCTCTTAGGTCAACATATGGATGTACTCATATTTTTAAATTTGTCACATAGAAAATACATTTCGAAAGTATATCCATATGGGATCCGCATTTCAAATATTCTCAGAACAGAGGATATTCAAATATCCAAAATCTTATACTATACTGTATGATTATTAAAAAAATGTTGTTATGCATCAAAATATTTTACATGAAAACATTAGGAGGATTCTATATCAAAACTACTATATCAGAGTTCAAGCCTTTCTGTACTTTGGTGGTGTAGGATTTGCCTAAACTTAGCATCCCAGTTAAGGTTTGCCCTACCACTATTCAAGAGGACATGCCAAGGGAATATAATATGGGCATTTCCGAAGCACAAAGTAAGGGAGGGCAAATCACATATCATATAGTTGGCATTTTGCCCAGATAGGATGCATCCCTCTCCCCTTCACATATCATATCCCTTGTGTTGGCTGTCACACGAGGCTAGCACCACCCCTGCTAGCTGAGGTGTCAAGGTATACCAAGGCTAACATTACCTGTTATTAGAAAACAGTGTTTCCAATAGGATTTCTCCACAAAAAATCATATTTGCACATATAACATATCGTTCAAAATAGAGGTTTCAGTATAATATAGAATTTTCAGTCTCAATAAAATTCATTTGTCATAAATTTTCCAATCAGGGTTATCACATATGCATGTCCTTTTCTAAGGCAATCTTATAGCTATACATATCAATGCCACGTGTACAATATATTTCTTTTATCATATGATGAGAAATACATTTAGAATCGCATATTCAATGAGTTCAAAAACTCATTTTCAAAACCATACTCTTCTTGAACTATGTGCCAAATAGTAAACAAATCAAGCAATTTAATCCATTTCATAGACATATAAAATTATAAATAACTTGTAAACAGAATCAATTATACATTCAAAGTTCAAGAAGAACATAGGATAAGTCATAGAAAGAATTATCTACTCAAAAGATAAGGCTCTAGGTTGGATAGCCTCAAAATTTATTTTTTCAATCCAAATTTGACCAAATAAACCTCAAAAAGGAGTTCGGAGGATGCAAAATCTTAGTAAATGACTCCAGAATCGAAAAATTTGGCTTCTGAGAGCTTGGTCAATGTTGGTCAACTATGAGGTTACTGTTCATGGTAGAAAATACTATTCACTACTGGAATCACTATTCATACCTGCTAGATTTACTGTTCATGACATACAAAAGTTGTTAGATGACTATAAAACTTCATATCCTATAATTTATCTATCTTTTGAATCCATCTACGGTGTCAGATTTTCAATTTGAATTCTCTAAATAGGAGTTTCAGAATTTACCTTTTCTAAGATTTTCTACTTCCGATCTGTAGCCAACTTGACAAATTATTTCGCCAATATCGTAATACTATTCGTCCTGAATCCAGTGGTATCCTTAGTTTTGAGATCAGATGCTTGAAACGACTTTAGATTTAGAGAGAGAAAATAGAGGAGAGAGAAATACTATTCATCACTGTTTTACATAAAATTTTTCTTTCTCTTTTTTTTAATAAATGATGGAGAGATCATTTGACAATTTGCTAATTGTTAGAGGAAGTCCTTGCACATTTTATTATTTACATTTTGACCCCTAAACTTTTAGAAAATTATGATTTAACCCCAAAAATATTAATAAATTTTCATTTTCATTTTTAAAACCTTTCAATTTCATCCTTACTCCTTTATTTCTTTTAATAATCCATACATAAATGAAAATTACTAAATCTTAGAGGTGTTACATTCTTCTCCCCCTAAGAAATTCGGTCTCCGAATTTCAAGCCATCCTATCACAAGTAAGGAATGAAGCAAAGGCATAAATTACAGTTATTAACCTTGCTACTCAAGTTATTAGGGATATCTCTTTTGTATATCATCTTTAATTTCTAAGAAGTCTTTTCACTTGAGTGATTTTGCCATATAATCTTAACCATAGGGATTTCCTTCAAATATAAATTATTCATTTGTCGATCAACAATAGACATCAATTTTTTTTTCATAATTAAGCCAAATTATTGTCCAATTGAATTTCTTAGAATTAGATAACATGAGAAGAATCTAATAGATACTTCCTTAGCATTGATGCAAGAAAGACTGTATCTACATCACTTAATTCTTATGGCAAGGCTAGGCGATATACTACTATGCCTACTTTGTTCAAGATTTCAAAAGAAACCTATATACTAGAGCTTAACATTTTCCTTCTTTCCAAACCTCATTACCTCTTTTATGGGTGAGTCCTTCAAAAATATTTGGTCAACAGCTGATAATTTGTTGTGCTTAACTTTCATAGTCGTTATAGACTTTTGGCCTATATTGAGTTGCTTGTATTTTTTTTCCTAATCAATTTCACTTTCTCAATGACATGTTACAATAAGTTTGACCCCACTAAATCATTTAACAAAAAGTTAGTAACATCTCTTACATAAGGCTTTAATTAATCCAATATCACTTTATTATAGGTGAATTATGCTAAGAGATCTCTCACCAAACTTGAAGACATATGCTTGAAATATGCTCTCTAAACTAGCATCATTAATTTAGGATAGTCATATTCTATCTATTGTATGTTATTCCAAATTAGATTCCAAAAGCTTAACTTTACTCAACTCACTCACTTATTAGGAGACCTACGATGTTTATATAAAACATCAAATGGTGCCATTTGTATATTGGCCTGATTATTATTGATATGTGCAAGTTCAACTAAGGACAAATAATTCCTCTCAACTTTCACCAAAATTATATAAAGATACTTGAAGCATAACTTCTAATGCATAAACACATCATTTAGATTTACTATCAACTATAATATAATCTAACTAAGATCCTAAAGGTTCCTGAATAACTCTCCTGAAACAATATATTCACTTTTTTTTACTTGCTGACATACCAAACAACGAAAAATATTTCACTTGTATATTCTTTTTATCATGATGCTAATACAATTATTTCATATCTTAGTATATCCTTATTGCCTTGAGATTATCCATATTCACAATCTATGGCTTCTTCTGAAATCTCCTTTCTCAACTATTATTCACATCTTAGATACTAGACTCAACTTTGCATGGTATAAACCCTTAACACATTTACTTTGATCGCTTTACAATTGTTTTTGATATGGTTCTCAAAATATTCTCTATTACTTTAACCTAGTAACCACTTGGATACCATAAAATTGAATTTTAAAGAAAAGAAATTAATTTTCCTTGTAATGAGGGAAAAGAACCTTGCATTTAATGTCAATAATTAATCAAGGATGATGCAACAGAAAAAAAGGAATACTTAATAGAGCATGGTGCCAAAATTGAAAGTCAGAAGTTTGGAAAAAGTATTGAAAAAAAAAATCGACGGTCGTAATTCTTGAAAAACTATAAACATAACTTAGCTGTTATTTCGAAAAAAAATCAGTGGCCGCCAATTTTGAATATATGTGCCAAAATCCAATTCAAAGCTGTTTTTATTCGATGGAAGAATATCACATGGAAAAGAAGCATTTATGAGCTTATAAAAGTTTGTAAAAAATAAAGAGCTTGTAGTTAACTAGTAGGATGTAGTCGATTGCTTCAAAATAGATGTAATCGATCAACTATAAAATAAACCAGTCCAAATTAATTTTTTCCAAAATAACTAGTCGACTTAATAATATCAATAGTCGACTGGTAAGAACATTAGGAAAAACAAGGTAAATCATTTGATTGTCCTCTTCAACAACTAACTGGTTTGCATTTTCACTCTTTTTTTTACAATAACGCCTATCACTTACAACTTCTCTACAATAATCAAGACATTAATGCTTCATCAATTACTACAAGGAAATTTTTTTTTCTAGTAATACCTTAATCTTATTCTTTTTATGTGCTAAATATGAGCCACAATTGCCATGCCCCTACTGTAGGAATGCGAATAACACTACTATCCGATAACTTTATCTTTATTTATTTACAATCAACTTCATAATATGTCATAACAGGATGATATCATACGTTTGCAAATCTTAACATAACTAATTATACATGCCAAGTCTACACTTATCAGTTTTACAGCAGAAACAAAGATCCTTCCTGTGGTGTTCAGAGAAACTCTAGAGTACAAATATATTACAATTTTAAACACTGAGATCCCAGAAACAATTTAGGCTCACCACTGAAGTACGACACCTAGTCATTCAAGAAGCCACAGGACCAAACTCTGGGTCTTTATCTAAAAAACATATAAACCACGTGTAGTGAGTTTTACAACTCAGTGAGCAGATAACACCTCCTATGACCTCTTAGGTCAACATATGAATGTACTCTTTGTTTTAAAAAATTTCACATTAAAGTTCACAATTCGGAGATACATTCATATGGGACCTACATTTCAAATAAACTCTGTTCAAATTCATATGCATACTCAATTCATAAATAATGTTGTAAGAACGGTAATAAAATCATATTATGCATCAACATAAATCTTATGAAAACATTTGGAGGATCCCATATCAGAACCACCATATCAGAGTTTGACCCCTTCCGTACTTTGGTGGTATAGGATTTGCCTAAACTTAGCATCCTGCTGAGGTTTGCCCTACTGCCATTCAAGAGGACATGCGAAGGGACTTTATATGGGTTTTCCCAAGCACACAGCAAGGGAAGGCAAATCATAACTCATATAACTGGCATCTTGCCCATATAGGAGACATTCCACTTTCCATCACATATCATCTCCTGTGTGTTGGCCCTCACATGAGGCTAGCACCACCCCCTGCTAGCAGAGGCAATCAAGGTGCGCACAAGGGCTAACATCACTTGCTGTTAGCAAACAGTGTTTCTAATAGAATTCCTCCATAAAATCCCTATTCTCATATATTACATAATAATCAAAACAGAGGTACTCTTTAATGCAACATTTTCATTTTCAATATATTCCTCTGTTAAAACTTTCCAATCAGGGGAAACACTTATACATGCCTATATCTGAGGCAAACATTTCACTGTATAAATAAATATCATATGCATAACATATTTCCTTTGCCATACCATGAAAAATACATGTAAAAATCATATGTTCAATGTATTTCAAAATTCATTTCAAAAGTCATACTCTTCTTGAATTAGATATCATATTGCAACCATTTCATATATTTTAAACCATTTCAGGAACATATAAAAGTATAAATCACTTGTAATCATGCTCATTTATCAATTTAAAGTTCAAGAAGAGTAAAAACAAGCCATAGAGAGAATTATCTACTCACAAAATTAGGGTACCAAGTTGGACAACCAAAACATCCTCATTTCTGGTCCGAATTCGGCAAAATAAACCCTTAAATAGAGTCCAAAAGGTCCAAAAACCTTGAAAATGACTCCGGATTTGCAAAATTTGACCTCCGGGAGCTCAGTCAATGCAGGTCAATGCAACAGGGTTTGGCTGCCACGCGCTACATGCGCCGCCCAAGGTGCTGTGCGTGGGATTCACGCGCCAAGAAAGAAGAGGCGTATGGGGGTACGTGCGGTGGTGGGTTGGCCTGAAATTTGAGATCCAAAGGTTTTGGTACCTTTTGGATCGATCTACGGTGTTAGTTTTTGTGTTTGAGACCCACAAATAGGAGTTTCGGATATTACCTTTTAGGCAATTTTTCCTTCAATTTTTTGACAAATCTCTGGCCAATTCTCCAGAAACCAATCGGATAGATTTGTAGAAATCTTCGTCTTGAGTCTGTTGGCGGTGGTGGTTTCGAAATCCGAGGTCCGGTTGCGGAGAAATCTTAGAGAAAAGTTAGAGGGTTTCGGGAGAAAAATTTCTAAGATGGAAAATTCTAGAAAATGATCGGCCTCTTGAGTGGCTAAGGCCCTTAAAAAATCCCAGGGGACCTTTCAGCAAAAATTCACTTTTAGAGGGAGGTCCTTGAAAAGTTAGAGGGTTTTTCTATTTTTATATACCAATGTACTTTGAATTTTTACTATTACAAAGTCATGGGAATCATTAAGGCATCAAATTCAAAATGTTTTATCTCCTGCGCCTTAGACTGAATTTTTTGAGACTTCTTATCCCTTATGTCAATGATCATTGCACACATGCTATGATAGGGTAGAATTAATCCACATAAATTTTAGGGGTCGGACTGATTAGCGTGTGGTATCAATAATCTTGCAAAGTAAAGTTGCAAAGACAATATTCCTTACCTTCATTAACTTCCCTATGCAAAAGAATGATATAACAAAACTCCACATTTTCCTTTGATCTCTTTATTGTGCCTACTTATCACAATCTGGAAAGCTCCCAAGAATAAATGAAGCATGCAATTATATAAACGGCTATATAGTTGAGGAGTTTTATTTTTGGACTTGCAATTGTTTATAAAATTGCTAAACCATTTAAGATTTACTACGATCATTCTACAACACTAGTTTTGGCAAAGAACAATAAGAGTGAAAGTCATAGTAAACCCATCGATATTAAGTATTTAGCTTTTAGAGAACATGTCAAAACAAAAAAGGTGGTTATAAAATACATCAGCACTAGACTAATGATTGTAGATCCTTGACCAAAGTTTTACCACCTGTTGTTTATAAAAAACATGTTAAGCATATGGGACTCAGTTTTATTATATAATCTCATGTGATAGATATATCCTTATGTTTTGTGTCACATTTTGTCAATTTGAAAGGCTCCATTAATTTCAATTTTTCTTCTCTTATTTAATTGTATGCATAAAGTTTAAGAGGATGTCAATATATGTTTTGTTGACCTTGAATGAGCATTTAGAAGTTCATTTATAAAAATATATACCACATATGGTTCTCATAAAAAGTTTAGTTACATTGTAATTGTAATAACCGTAAAATTTAATGAAAAGGAAATTTAAAATAAAAGAGAGAATTTTGACAATAGAGATAAGAACCGTAGAAAATATGTATATTTATTACATAGAAAAAAAATATATTAGAAGTTATGTTTTGACGCGCTATAAGCAAATATATTTTTATTATGTAGAAATAATTATGATTTGTTAAAAGTAAGTGAATTTTTAAGTAAAAGAAGTATTGTGTTGCTTAAAATAATTATACCGGCTTCTATTGAATTTTTATGGTATTTTTAGAAATACTCTTTCTTTTAATATAAATAAAGATATTTGTTTAGAAATTTGTTTTATTACTATTTTTATCAAGAAAAATTATGATGTGAGAGTTTAACTAAAGATTTATGAGAAAGGAAATTTTTAGAAATTTTTAGGATATTTTATGATGAAAAACGGAATTTATATGAATTTTTTTTTATAAAAGAAAATCTTATTATTAATTATTTAATAATTAAAAAAAAATATTTTTTTACTGTAGCATCAGCACATATATGTGCATACGGAACCAGAGGCAGAGAGCAGAGAAAAAAAAACCCGCAGCCCCCCATTTTTCCCTTTTCCCCTTCGAATTTCAAACCCTCATATCTGGAGTTACGGACCTCCGATTGACGAACCATCTGGACCGTTGGACTCGTGGCAATGAGTACTTCAAAACCCACCGATCAATTTCGCTGGAAAGTCGCCGGAAGGTTGCCGGACAATCGCGTGAATAGTACCTCCAAAGGTAAAACATCGTCCAATTGCGTTTTAGGCTTCGTTTTTACCGAAATTCTTCCCGTAGATAGCTTTAGAATCGAATATGGGGTTTTTAGGTTTCGGCATGAATAGTATTTCCGGCGAGTGAATAGTATTTTCCAGAGAGTGAATAGTGTTTTCCGGCGTGAATAGTGACGTTTAGAATTTATCTAATTTTCATATTATGTCTATATTTTCTAGGTTGTTGAGCCACCACGAGGTGAAATTCTCGTTGTTGGACTTCTAGTACGGTGAGTGGGTTTTTCATACTATAGCGCATGTTTTAGGAATTTGATTTATAACTCTCTCGTATGATTTTAACTAGTTGGAATGTATGTTAAATTGTTTTACTGCTTTGAAAACCAATATGTTCCAACCATGTTAGAAATTGTAAATTTCAATCCTAGTTGAACCCTAGGTATGCAGGGCAAGCATCTAGACTATTAATTCTCCATTTGAGCTAGATTTATAGAAATACGAACTTAGTCATAGAAATGAACTAAGTTAGCCATGAAATGATTTAATGCATGATGAGCATCTATGTGACGTCTACGGACGATCTATGTTTAAAAGGGAAAATTTATGATTGTAAAGGTCTCCATGGGAATTCATGGATGAGATATATTATAGAACGAAATTTTATGCATGAAAAGAGCTAGATGGAGAATTATAGCTTTATTGTAAAGTTATTGAAATGTTTTACTTTAACCTCTCTGAATAGCATATTTCAAATGTTTTCTATTGGAGGGACCCTTTTAGATCACTGTTAGCTAGCCGCAGGTAGTGTTAGTCCTGGTGCACCTTGATCATGTTACGGCTTCGGCCTAGGATATTGTGACGGGCATATGACTGCCTAAGACACAAAATTTAGGGTGGACTTATGTCTACGCCTACAGTGATTACCCTACCCTTGCTGTGTGCTTGGGGGAGATGATAGATCTGTTAGGAAAGACCTCCAATAAATTAGTGCATTTTTCTTAAAGATTAAATATTTCTAAAATACCTCATTCATCATGGTTCTTGCATAAGTATCTTCATTTATTACTTACCATGCATAATTGATTTGCTTACAGTTATTGATTTAATCCTGATTTATCATTTGAACTGTTTAGCATTCTTTCAATAAATTACGGTTAAATGTTTAATGTTTTCTATACTTTGATTTCAATTATTTAATTAATTGCGAAATATTCGTGCTTAGTTTGCCCTGTTTCTGTTATAGTATGATTTATCCATTCACTGAGATGTGGTAATCTCACCCCTCTTCTGTTTTCTCCCCACAGATAGTCAAAGAAACACTGATCCAGCTACAGCTCCATAGGAGGCTAAATATAGTATTGGTGAGCCCCAGTTTGGGCACTCCGTTGTATTGGTTGTATAGTTTAAGTGTATGTCTAGTGTATCTCCATGAACATACAAGCAGGATCCTCGCTTCTTGTGTTGTTTGAAAAATGGTTTTACGTTTTACAATAATATTTGTACTATGAGGCCATGGGCCAAGTTGAATCAAGGATGTTGGATTCATGAAATATATATATATATATATATATATATATATATATATACACAGTATTTTCTGATATTGGATGTGGCGTATGTGGCCAGTTATATTTATTATGTACTGGATTGTGTGCTGAATGGTTGTGCATGCTATGTGTTAGGCTTACGACTAGGGGGAAACCCTTATGCCGTGCCGGTCATGTGTTCCATCATTTGGGGCCGTGACAGTAATACATAGAAGGTAATACTAGTTATAAAGAACTTACCACTATAATTCATGCAATGTAAACTCTTTTGTTTAGTTATAAGGATATTGTGTCTATGGGAGATTTTAAGGATGTATCAATATTGAATCGGTACATATTAGGTGTTCAATGGGCCAAATAAGTGAATGTTAGTTATATGTGTGAATGTGTGTGTGTGTGTATGTGTGTTTGTGTGACCCACTTTAATTTAAATTTATGGTGGCTATCTTTCTATGTGAAAAAGTGTGGTACAAGGAGGTTATGATAACTATCCATCAATTTAAGAACTTCTCCTTCTTTGATAAGAAGGCTGCAGATAAAAATATATAGATAAACTTTTTAAATACAAGAGTCTCTAATCTACAAGAAAGCCTATGATATTCGTCAAATACACAAATAAAAATCTTGGATACACCAGAAAAAATACTCTTTATTCTTATTTATATTTAGTGATTGTGTTTCTCAAGAATTTGTTTACTATGACTAGAGGTGTGTATCTTTAGACTAACACTTTTATATTGTTGCAATTTATACAAAATTTATGGCTTACATGAAAAACATAAATGGATAAAAAAAAAACTCCCATGAAAATGAGAGAACAACATAAAAAGAACAATAAAAAAGACAACAAGTCAAAGGAAGAGGGAGGTGTTTTCCATTGTAGTAGCCTTCTCCCAACCAGTAAAATAGCGAGACTAGGAAGAGAGAAAACCTAAAGAAAAACTTTTTTCTCACTTATCCATGCAAACTTGTGCATTACCTAACTAGAAATACCCTCAAGACATATAGTTACTTATGAAAATCATGATATTCTTTATGAATACTATAGTATCCAACATAAATGTTTTTCTAAAAAAATTAAAAACTATAATTTCAAAATTTTCTTTCCCAATAATAATGCTCTCTTGAACTTTATGTGACAGTTCATTGATGGTGATAATTATTTCAAGTAACCACTATGAGTAAATTCTGTACATTATTGTCAATATTTGGATAAAAGGATATATAATAAATTTGATGAAATTTTTTAAGGAATAAGAGCATCCAACAACATCCTTTTTTTGTTTTCTTTTTTTTAGTGAAGATATCGCATGAGGAGGGAGAGGGGGCAATTGAACCCCTATACATTATGACCAATATAATGTGAACCCTTGATATGAACCCTACCAAGAGTAGGGAGACCCGAAATCAATATAGGATCCAATTAGAAGGATCATGTTCTAATTCAGATTTATAACAAAATAAATTTTAAAAAATGACCTTGACCCATTATCTATAAAGAGATCAGAACCAAAGGTATAAGAAATATTTTAGATGCTACACTCAAGGAAAGAGAAGAAGATTATGAGTGATAAATCTTGTTTGAATGCCACAAGAAAATCTTGATAAGTTTAGAAAACGTTCTTTGAAGAACTAAAGAGAAAACACTCTCAATATTATTAATGATAATCTGTATTATGAATTTGTTCAAGCATACATGACTATTTATAGGCCAATTACCTAAAAAAAATAAGGAAAACTAAATAGGAAACTCTTACAGATCAAAGAAAATTAAAAATAGGAAACTCTTCTAAAAACTATCAAATAGGAAACTTTTCTAGTCAAATAAACCAAAAATTACAAGTAACTAAATCAAAAAAAATGTAGCTTGAATTGGACCAATAAATAACTCCTTGATTTTGGACCTATATTCAGTCTTTAGCCTTCATTTTTCCTGTACTTTAGTCCTACATTTAGATTGGCTAGTCTTGAGCCATATATAAGTGGGTTCTAGTGATATGGACCATTTTTTACTCTCCCTTAATAGTAATGTAGTGTTTTTCCTTTATGCACTTATAGAATTAAACTATTAAGTGTTTCTTTAAATCTTTTAACCCAAACTCTTATGATAGGTCTAGTTGGAACTTGAAGCAAGTCTGTATTCTATTTCCGTTTGTCAACCCTAGCTGTGCTCACATCATTCCACTCCTCTTGAAAAGGATTTGTTCTCAAATCATCACCTACATAAAAAAGAGTTAAATTAATAAGATTGAAACTCACATTTGCATTATACTTACCTGAAAGATCTTGCTTGCAAGCGTTGTCATTGATTCTTTCATTCAATTGAAACAAACCATATCTTCTTTGAAGTGGTTTAAAATACTTTTGATATGGAAATGTTTTCTTCCTTATATGCAACCACATCCAATCTCCAAGCTCAAATAAAATTCTTTTGTGTCACTTTTCAGGTTTGTTGACATATCGTTCAATTTTTTTTCTCAATGTTTTGTCTTGCCTTCTTATAGATCTTTTTAAAAAAAGCAACTCTCTTTTTTTCATTTAAGTCAACACAATCAACCATTGGTAAAAGAGTTAAATCCAAAGGAGTTAATGGATTAAAACCATGCACAATTTCAAAATGTGATAACTTAGTTGTAGAATGCACACTCCTATTATATGCAAACTTGACATGTTTCAAAAACAAATTAGACATAATACTCCTAGGCATGCCAAGCAATCTCACAATTTTCTTGAAAAACAAATTAGCAATATGTGATGCATCATTGGTTTTATGACATGCTATGATATGTGTCATTTAAAAAAAAAACCTATCAACAACCGCATATATAGAATCTATACCTCATTTTGAGCTAGGTAAACTCAACACAAAATATATAGATATGTCAATCTAAGGTTCACTAGGTATATGCAAAGAAGTATATAATCTATTAGGCTTCATCTTAGACTTAGCTTGTCTACAAGTGATAAATTGCTCATATATTCATTCCACATCATGTTTCATATGCAAAATATCTAAAGTCTTAGATATATAAAAATGCCTCGTCAAATCACCTTCTTAAGCTTCCTTAACAAGCATGTCATGCAATGAATATTTAGGCATACACAATTTATTTTCTTTAAACAGAAATTCATTATGCCCAAAGAACTTATCAGATGCCACTTTCTCACATACATTGAGAACGTTACCCTGCCAATGAGAAACTTTAATATTGGATAAAGAAGAGTTAAACACATTAGTATAATCATTGACATATTTGAAAATAAAATATTTTTCAGCCTCTCTTTCTCTTGCATAAAAATTCATTTGTTTTCTTGCGAATTTTCTTTCAATGACCGAATTTTCTCTCTTATTTTCTCTATCAATTTTCTTGCCCTATCTCTCTTTTTTCCTCTTAATTGTCTCAGACTCTATCTCTTTTTCTCTTATAATTTTCTTATCCTTTCTTTCTTTTTCTCTTTTAATTTTCTCAACCTATCTTTCTTTTTCTATCTTAATTTTCTCAGCCTCTATCTCTTTTTCTCTCATAATTTTCTCAACATCTCTCTCTTTTTCTCTCATTTTTTTAGCTTCTATCTCTTTTTATCTCTTATTTTTTTTTGCTTCTATTTATTTCTCTCTTTTATTTTCTTCACTCTTTTTTTTTTGTAACTTCACTTGATCATCATAGTAGTATTTGACACTTTTAGACCCTTGAGTAGGGCTTCGCAACTTCTTAAATAAGTCTCTACAATAGGGACTTGGAATGAACCTCCTCCTCATAACCATTTTCATTTCCTCCCACGTTTCAATAAGTCTTTTTCCATTTCGTCTCTTGTTTAAAATCAATTGATCCCACCAAATAATAGCATAGTCAATAAATCCCATGATAGCCAACTTTAACATTTTCAACTCAGAATATTTGTGACAGCCAAACAGCAACTCTATCCTTCTCTCCTAATTTAGATAAGCTTCAGGGTCATTTTTGCCTTGAAACAACGGAACCTTCATCTTAAAACTACCCAAGTTATTATTTTCCCAATTCTTAACTTCTCTAAACCTCCCACCATATCTTTTATTATTGATACTCAAATTCCTATAATCTTCATCAAAACCATCTCCATAATACTCTCCACCTTCAAAACTCACTTTCCTCAATTGAACTATCTCCCTCCTACACATATTGGGAGTATTTTGTGACTGTTCTATATGTTCATTCTCTACATAATCTAAATGTTCATAAACTTGTTCTATCTCCTCTTTCAAAAATAACCTCATCTCACTCACTAAAGTTTTCATCATCAACTTTGGATCCACCATTCCTGACACACCTTTGGGGCCCGTTTGGTATGCTGGAATGTAATAGAATTTGAGATGAAAAGTAAGATTTCATTGTTTGGTTTGATGGAAAATGGACTCCTTCCAATAATGGATGGAATCTATGATTTCATCATAAAATAATGCTAACTTCAAATTTTTTGTATTAAAATAATTTAATTTAATTATTAAAAAAATTAATTTGATTATATTTTGTAAAAATTAGTTTGTAAGAATTTTTTTAAAGAAAATTTATTTTTTTTAAAAAAAATTTATTTAAAAAAATTAATTAATTAATTAGATATTAAAATTAATTTAATCATTTTGTTTATCTTATCTTTCTATTCTTTCAATTTTTATTAATCAAACAATAAAATATCACATTACCTAATTATTTCCATCACATACCAAACAAGGTAATGACATTCTATTCACTTTTTCATTCTCTCTTCCTTTCTTCTTTCTATTCCACAGAAATTTATTCCAGCGTACCAAACGGGTCCTAGAAGTGTTTTAATCTTTGTTGTGTGACATAATTTTCCTGCAAAAACAATGTTAGACTAAAAAAATCTCACAACACTAGCACATGTGTTTCTCTCAAAATTAATGGCACTCACACTTGTATTTACTCAAATTTGGCTTTTACCCTCTTATAAACTCACACTCTCTTTCCTTTTTCCTCTTAGTCCCCTTTTTTCAGTTCTTTATTGAACTCAAACGAATTCAAAAAAAATATTCTTGTAGCAATCCAAACTCAACTAATAGAATGCAAAGAGTAAAGGAAGAAAAAAAAATATAATTTTAAGAAGCAAAGGGAACAAAGCAATAGAACTTTGGGAAAAAAAATTAAAGACAAGATAAGCAATTCAATAAGAAAATCACAACAAGAAGCAACTAGAATAGAAAGAAATCAATGAATAAAGGAAAGAAAACAATTGAGCAAGGAAAAAATAACTAAAGTAAGAAAAGCAAATGAAATAAAAGATTAAAGTAAGAAAAACAATTGATGCAAACAAAATTATTGGATTTTTTAGACCAAATTGCATAAACTAGGTGAAAAACTTGAATTTCAACTATACTGAATTCTAACTTTTTTTTTGAATTTCTCCTTTTTTATATATATTTTTGATTCTGCACTCTCTTTTTTATTCCGAATTTGTTTTCTAAATTTTGTTTCGATTTTTTTTTCCAGATATGTATGTGATGAACACAAGAAATTAAAAGAAGATAAGAAGAATGAAGAACACACAAAAAAATACAAGATAGCAAGATGGAATATAAACATGAAAACAAATAAACAGGATAGATCAAACTTGATTTAGAACTTAGGCTCTGATACTAAATAATGTGAACCCCTTATATAAACCCCATAAAGAGTAGTGAGACCTGAAATCAATATGGGATCTAATTATAAGGATCGTGTTCTAATTTAGATTTATAACAAAATAAATTAAAAGAAAATGACCTTGATCCATTATCTATAAAGAGATAAGAACCAAATGTATAAGAAATATTGTAGATGCTACACACAAAAAAGAGAAGAAGATTGTAATAACCTGTAATAACCGTAAAATTTAATGAAAAGGAAATGTAAAATAAAAGAGAGAATTTTGACAATAGAGATAAGAACCGTAGAAAATATGTATATTTATTACATAGAAAAAAAAAATATTAGAAGTTATTTTTTTTGGCGCGCTATAAGCAAATATATTTTTATTATGTAGAAATAATTATGATTTGTTAAAAGTAAGTGGATTTTTAAGTAAAAGAAGTATTGTGTTGTTTAACATAATTATACCGGCTTCTATTGAATTTTTATGGTATTTTTAGAAATACTCTTTCTTTTAATATAAATAAAAATATTTGTTTAGAAATTTGTTTTATTACTATTTTTATCAAGAAAAATTATGATGTGAGAGTTTAACTAAAGATTTATGAGAAAGGAAATTTTTAGAAATTTTTGGGATATTTTATGATGAAAAACGGAATTTATATGAATTTATAAAAGAAAATCATATTATTAATTACTTAATAATTATTAAAAAAAAAAAAAGTTACTGTAGCAGCACATATATGTGCATACGGGTATCAGAGGCAGAGAGCAGAAAACCGCAGCCCCCCCAATTTTTCCCTTTTCCCCTTCGAATTTCAAACCCTCATATCTGGAGCTACGGACCTCTGATTGACGAACCGTCAGGACCGTTGGACTCGTGGCAACGAGTACTTCAAAACCCACCGATCAATTTCGCCGGAAAGTCACCGGAAAATTGCGTGAATAGTACCTCCAAAGGTAAAATTTCGTCCCATTGCGTTTTAGGCTTCGTTTTTACCGAAATTCTTCCCGTAGATAGCTTTAGAATCGAATATGGGTTTTTTAGGTTTCAGCATGAATAGTATTTTCCGGCGAGTGAATAGTGTTTTCCGGCGTGAATAGTGATTTTAGAATTTTCTAATTTTCATGCTATGTCTATATTTTCTAGGTTATTGAGCCACTACGAGGTGAAATTCTCGTTGTTGGACTTCTAGTACGGTGAGTGGGTTTTTCATACTATAGCGCATGTTTTAGAAATTTGATTTATAACTCTCTCGTATATTTTAACTAGTTGGAATGTATGTTAAATAGTTTTACTGCTTTGAAAATCAATATGTTCCAACCATGTTAGAAATTGTAAATTTCAATCCTAGTTGAACCCTAGGTATGCAGGGCAAGCATCTAGACTATTAATTCTCCATTTGAGCTAGATTTATAGAAATGCGAACTTAGTCATAAAAATGAACTAAGTTAGCCATGAAAGGATTTAATGCATGATGAGCATTTATGTGACGTCTACGGACGATCTATGTTTAAAAGGGAAAATTTATGATTGTAAAGGTCTCCATGGGAATTCATGGATGAGATATGTTTTAGAACGAGATTTTATGCATGAAAAGAGCTAGATGGAGAATTATAGCTGTATTGTAAAGTTATTGAAATGTTTTACTTTAAACTCTTTGAATAGCATATTTCACATGTTTTCTATTGGAGGGACCCTTTTAGATCACTGTTAGCTAGCCGCAGGTAGTGCTAGCCCTGGTGCACCATGATCATGTTAAGGCTTCGGCCTAGGATATTGTGACGGGCATATGACAGCCTAAGACACAAAATTTAGGGTGGGCTTATGTCTACGCCTACAGTGATTACCCTACCCTTGCTGTGTGCTTGGGGGAGATGATAGATCTGTTAGGAAAGACCTCCAATAAATTAGTGCATTTTTCTTAAAGATTAAATATTTCTAAAATACCTCATTCATCATTGTTCTTGCATAAGAATCTTCATTTATTACTTACCATGCATAATTGATTTGCTTACAGTTATTGATTTAATCCTGATTTATCATTTGAACTGTTTAGCATTCTTTCAATAAATTACGGTTAAATGTTTAATGTTTTCTATACTTTGATTTCAATTATTTAATTAAATTGCGAAATATTCGTGCTTAGTTTGCCCTGTTTCTGTTATAGTATGATTTATCCATTCACTGAGATGTGGTAATCTCACCCCTCTTCTGTTTTCTCCCCACAGATAGTCAAAGAAACACTGATCCAGCTACAGCTCCATAGGAGGCTGAGTTAGCATTGGTGAGCCCCAGTTTGGGCAAGGCTTTGTTGTACTGGTTGTTTAGTTTAGTTATGTCTAGTATATCTCCATGAACATACAGGCAGGATCCTCGCTTCTTGTGTTGTTTGAAAAATGATTTTAAGTTTTACAATAATGTTTGTACTATGAGGCCATGGGCCAAGTTGAATCAAGGATGCTGGATTCATGAACTATATATATATATACAGTATTTTCTGATATTGGATGTGGCGTATGTGGCCAGTTATATTATTATGTACTGGATTGTGTGCTGAATGGTTTTGCATGCTATGTGTTAGGCTTACGGCTAGGGGGAAACCCTTATGCCGTGCCGGTCATGTGTTCCATCATTTGGGGCCGTGACAAATATGGTATCAGAGAGTTAGGTTTCCCTGTGTTCATGGAGTAACGGACCTTTAGGTAGGACTTTGAGTATGGGTATGAATCCGGACATGCTTATACTCACGGTGCTGCTAAAGGGGTTCGATAGGATGTTCTCTTTTTGTTTAAGTTAGTCAGTTTATAGTATGCTATGTTGGTATGGTTAAGTGATGGTTGAGCTATTTCTATTTTATAGCGAAATGCCACCAAGAACCAGATCAAAGGTTAGGCAACCCGCGGTTCAAGAGCAGATGGCTGAAGAGTCTGCTCAGTCCGCAGTACCTGTGCCTAGAGGCCGAGGTAGAGGTCGTGGCAGAGGCCGAGGTAGAGGTCGTGGCAGAGGCCGACCTAGAGGCAGTGGCAGAGGTGTAAGGGCTGCTGAAGCAGCCGAACAAGCTGAGTTAAGAAGTGAGCAAGCTGAAACTCCCAGGACGGGGGAAATGTCTTCTCACCCCCGGGATAATGTGATAGCCCAGATGCTGGTAACCATGCAGGGTATGCAGCGGGCAATAGAAAATCTAGCTGAGAGAAGGGATGGGCAAGATAGAAGGGACCCGCAACAGCCTGAAACAACTACCTCTGTTCCAGAACCAGTTAGGTCCGTGGAGCGGCAGGTGAGACCCGCTGAGAGGGAAGTGGAACTATCTGAGTTCCTGAAACTGAAACCGCCAACCTTTAAGGGGTTGTTGGCCAGTGAAGATCCCCAGGAGTTTATAGAGGCTACTGAGAAGATCTGCGAAGTTCTTAAGTGTCCAGAGATTCGCTCAGTAGAATTGGCAGCCTTCCAGTTGTCTGGCGTAGCGCAGGTATGGTTCAAGACCATGATGCGCGGAAGGGGAGCTACAGCGCCACCTTTGAGATGGCCAGAGTTCAAGGAAGTCTTCATGGAGAGGTTTGTGCCTCAGAGTATCCGGTATGCAAAGTGTCAAGAGTTTGTGGAGTTGAAGCAGACTCCTGGTATGTCAGTCACGGAGTATGACTACCGCTTCACACAGCTGATGCCGTATGCACCGCACATGGTCCCTACTGAAAGGGACATGATCAGGAAATTTATCCAGGGGTTGGTGCCAGCATTGTTTAAATCAGTGGCACCCCAGATGAAGCAATTCCCGAACTATGCAGAGGCTGTAGATTGCGCAAGAATGATGGAGACTAGGCATTTGGCCGATGTTGAGAGTGCCAAGCTGAGGAAGAGAGATAGAGACGGGAGCTCCAAAGGAGGGCAAAGTTCCCAAGGACCCCGATTCCAGAGCCAGCAGCGCCCAGCACCACAGAATGTCGGGAACCCCAACCAGAGACCAGATACAAGTGGTAGGCTAGGTCTTAGCCAGGGAAACACCAGGTATCTAGGACAACCGGGACCAAGAGCCATTCAGCAGAACAGGCCACAATGCCCTATTTGTGGCAACCATCATTTTGGTCAGTGCCGCAGGGAGATGATTGTTTGCTATCATTGCCACCAACCTGGACACATGAAGAGGGAATGTCCTCAGTTGTATGGCTCAAGCCAAGGGCCAACTCGACCAGCTTTACTACCAGCCCCAGTGGCAGCTCAGCCTATAAGGACTATACCGGGTCAAGCAAGTAGCAGAGGTACTGGTAGAGGGATGATGGGCCGCGGTCAAAGCCAAGCAGGCCGAGGTGAACCGAGGATTTTTGCTCTTACCAGGCAGGATGCACAAGCTTCAAATGCGGTCATGACAGGTACTCTTTCAGTTTGCCTACATGAAGCATATGTTTTGTTTGACCCCGGGTCTACATATTCCTATGTTTCTCCTAGTTTTGCTAAGAGTTTGGGTAAAGATCAGATTAGGATGGATGCCCCTTTCTTTGTAACCACCCCAGTCGGTGATTATTTGCCAGTAGAGTATGTATGCAAATCATGTAAAGTGTCAGTGGGTGATAGGGAGACATCTGCTGATTTGATCATCCTAGACATGGTCGACTTTGATGTAATCCTAGGAATGGATTGGTTGGCAGCATGCTATGCTACCTTGGATTGTTATGAGAAGGCAATCAAGTTCAACCCTCCAAGTGAAGTTCCTTTCCGGTTCCAGTGTGATCGAAGTAAAGCTCCAAGTAACCTGATATCAGTCTTGGGTGCTCAGAAGATGTTGAAGAAGGGATGCCAGGGATATTTGGCATATGTTAGAGATATGGATGGGAAGGTACCAGATGTAGACAACATGGCAGTGGTAAGAGAATTCCTGGATGTCTTTCCAGAAGAGTTGCCAGGATTACCTCCTGAACGGGAGATAGAGTTTGGTATCGACCTTATTCCAGAGGCTCGACCAATTTCTATACCGCCTTACAGGATGGCGCCTACATAGCTTAAAGAGCTAAAGAGTCAGTTGCAGGATTTGTTAGATAAGGGCTTCATCAGGCCGAGTACTTCTCCATGGGGTGCTCCAGTTCTTTTTGTGAAGAAGAAAGATGGGTCTTTGCGTCTTTGCATTGACTATCGGCAACTGAATAAGTTAACAGTGCGCAACAACTACCCTTTACCCAGGATTGATGATCTGTTCGATCAACTTCAAGGAGCGAAATGTTTCTCCAAGATTGATCTGAGGTCAGGGTATCATTAGTTGAGGATCAAGAAGGAAGATATCTCCAAGACGGCTTTTAGGACCCGTTATGGTCATTATGAGTTTTTAGTTATGTCTTTCGGACTAACTAATGCACCAGCTGCTTTTATGGACTTGATGAACAGAGTGTTCAAGCCATTCTTGGATCAGTTTGTCATCGTGTTCATTGATGACATATTGGTTTATTCTGCAGACCATGAGGAGCATGAACAGCACCTACGGGTCATTCTGCAGATTTTGAGGGATCAGCAGTTGTATGCCAAGCTCTCTAAGTATGAGTTCTGGTTGGACAGTGTTATGTTTCTGGGGCATGTAGTCACGAAGGACGGCATTCAAGTAGACCCCGAGAAGGTAGAGGCAGTACAGCAGTGGCCTCGCCCAGCTAGTGTGACGGAGATCCGAAGTTTCTTGGGTCTAGCAGGGTATTACCGGAGGTTCATCAAGGATTTCTCCAGAATTGCTGCTCCTTTGACCAGATTAACCAGGAAGGGAGTTAAGTTTGAGTGGTCGGATGTATGCGAAGAAAGTTTCCAGACCTTGAAGAAGTGTCTAACCACAGCCCCAGTTCTAACTATCCCAACGGGCACTGGAGGATACTCAGTATACTGTGACGCCTCAAGGGTGGGCTTGGGTTGTGTGTTAATGCAGAATGGTCATGTTGTAGCCTACGCATCTAGGCAGCTCAGGAAGCACGAACAGAACTATCCTACACATGATCTGGAGATGGCGGCAGTGGTCTTTGCCTTGAAGATTTGGAGGCACTATCTCTATGGTGAACCCTGTGAGATTTACACGGACCACAAGAGTCTCAAGTACATCTTTCAACAAAGAGATCTTAACTTGAGACAGAGAAGGTGGATGGAGTTGGTGAAGGACTATGACTGCACTATCTTGTACCACCCAGGCAAGGCCAATGTGGTAGCAGATGCTTTGAGCAGGAAGTCAATGGGGAGTCTAGCCCATATTACTATACTCCGGAGGCCGTTGGTAAGGGATATTCATCGGCTAGAAGGAGAGGGGATGCGCTTTGAAGTGAAGGAGCCAGGGGTGTTGCTAGCCCACATGCAACTACACTCTCCACTGGTTGAGCAGATTAAGGCAGATCAGGACAAGGATGCCAAGCTGTGCAAGCTCAAGGATGAATCCAGGAATAATCAGACTTCTGAATTCAGCGTGGATGCTGAAGGAGTGTTAAGATATGGGAAGCGCTTGTGTGTACCCGATGTGGATAGCTTGAGGAAGCAGATTTTGGAGGAGGCACATCAATCAGCCTATACTATCCACCCAGGAACAAATAAGATGTACAGTGACCTCAAGGACTTGTATTGGTGGAATGGGATGAAGAAGGATGTAGCAAACTTTGTGGCTCAATGCTTGGTTTGTCAGCAGGTGAAAGCTGAACACCAGAAGCCTGCCGGTTTGCACCAGCAGATTGAAATACCAGAGTGGAAGTGGGAAAGGATTACTATGGACTTCGTTACAGGGTTACCGAGGACCCCTAAGGGTTATGACTCAGTATGGGTAATAGTGGATCGAATGACCAAGTCATCCCACTTCTTACCAGTGAAGACTACCTTTAATGTGGCTCAGTATGCAAACCTGTATCTGAATGAGATCATCAGATTACATGGAGTCCCTGTATCCATCATATCTGACCGAGGTCCACAGTTTACGGCAAGGTTTTGGAAAGCTTTTCAAGAAGCTTTGGGAACGAGGTTGGATCTAAGCACCGCTTTTCATCCCCAAACAGATGGCCAGTCAGAACGCACGATTCAAATTCTGGAGGATATGCTTAGAGCATGTATATTGGATTTTGGTGGCAGTTGGGAAGGATACCTGCCATTAGCTGAGTTTGCATACAACAACAGTTATCAAGCCAGTATTCAGATGGCACCTTTTGAAGCTCTTTATGGGAGAAGATGCCGATCTCCCGTTGGATGGTTTGAAGTTGGAGAAGTCAAGCTGCTAGGGCCAGACTTGGTGCAAGATGCCATAGAGAAGGTTAAGCTGATAAGGGAACGGCTTTTAACTGCACAAAGTCGTCAAAAGTCTTATGTGGACCATAGGCGTCGGGAGTTGGAGTTTTCTCTAGGCGATCATGTGTTCCTCAGAGTTTCACCTATGAAGGGAATCATGCGGTTTGGTAGGAAAGGGAAGTTAAGCCCGAGGTATATTGGACCTTTTGAAATTCTGGATAGGGTAGGAGCAGTGGCATACCGCCTAGCCCTACCACCTGGGTTGAGTGAAGTGCATCCAGTCTTTCATGTCTCGATGTTGAGGAAGTATCTACCCGACCCATCTCATGTAATTCAACCGCAGGAAATCCTTTTGGATGACAAGTTGGCCTACGAAGAGAAACCCGTGGCCATTGTTGATAGACAAGTGAAAAAGTTGAGATCTAAAGATATCCCAACAGTAAAGGTGATCTGGCAGAATCATTCTAAGGAGGAAGCTACGTGGGAAGTAGAGGATGTCATGAGAGAGAAGTATCCTCAGCTGTTTCAAGAGTAGTCAAAGGTTTTCATGTTGTTAGTTTTTGTAAAATTCGGGGACCGAATTTCTTTAAGGGGGGAAGAATGTAATAACCGTAAAATTTAATGAAAAGGAAATGTAAAATAAAAGAGAGAATTTTGACAATAGAGATAAGAACCGTAGAAAATATGTATATTTATTACATAGAAAAAAAAAATATTAGAAGTTATTTTTTTTGGCGCGCTATAAGCAAATATATTTTTATTATGTAGAAATAATTATGATTTGTTAAAAGTAAGTGGATTTTTAAGTAAAAGAAGTATTGTGTTGTTTAACATAATTATACCGGCTTCTATTGAATTTTTATGGTATTTTTAGAAATACTCTTTCTTTTAATATAAATAAAAATATTTGTTTAGAAATTTGTTTTATTACTATTTTTATCAAGAAAAATTATGATGTGAGAGTTTAACTAAAGATTTATGAGAAAGGAAATTTTTAGAAATTTTTGGGATATTTTATGATGAAAAACGGAATTTATATGAATTTATAAAAGAAAATCATATTATTAATTACTTAATAATTATTAAAAAAAAAAAAAAAAAGTTACTGTAGCAGCACATATATGTGCATACGGGTATCAGAGGCAGAGAGCAGAAAACCGCAGCCCCCCCAATTTTTCCCTTTTCCCCTTCGAATTTCAAACCCTCATATCTGGAGCTACGGACCTCTGATTGATGAACCGTCAGGACCGTTGGACTCGTGGCAACGAGTACTTCAAAACCCACCGATCAATTTCGCCGGAAGGTCGCCGGAAAATCGCGTGAATAGTACCTCCAAAGGTAAAATTTCGTCCCATTGCGTTTTAGGCTTCGTTTTTACTGAAATTCTTCCCGTAGATAGCTTTAGAATCGAATATGGGTTTTTTAGGTTTCAGCATGAATAGTATTTTCCGGCGAGTGAATAGTGTTTTCCGGCGTGAATAGTGATTTTAGAATTTTCTAATTTTCATGCTATGTCTATATTTTCTAGGTTATTGAGCCATTACGAGGTGAAATTCTCGTTGTTGGACTTCTAGTACGGTGAGTGGGTTTTTCATACTATAGCGCATGTTTTAGAAATTTGATTTATAACTCTCTCGTATATTTTAACTAGTTGGAATGTATGTTAAATAGTTTTACTGCTTTGAAAATCAATATGTTCCAACCATGTTAGAAATTGTAAATTTCAATCCTAGTTGAACCCTAGGTATGCAGGGCAAGCATCTAGACTATTAATTCTCCATTTGAGCTAGATTTATAGAAATGCGAACTTAGTCATAAAAATGAACTAAGTTAGCCATGAAAGGATTTAATGCATGATGAGCATTTATGTGACGTCTACGGACGATCTATGTTTAAAAGGGAAAATTTATGATTGTAAAGGTCTCCATGGGAATTCATGGATGAGATATGTTTTAGAACGAGATTTTATGCATGAAAAGAGCTAGATGGAGAATTATAGCTGTATTGTAAAGTTATTGAAATGTTTTACTTTAAACTCTTTGAATAGCATATTTCACATGTTTTCTATTGGAGGGACCCTTTTAGATCACTGTTAGCTAGCCGCAGGTAGTGCTAGCCCTGGTGCACCATGATCATGTTAAGGCTTCGGCCTAGGATATTGTGACGGGCATATGACAGCCTAAGACACAAAATTTAGGGTGGGCTTATGTCTACGCCTACAGTGATTACCCTACCCTTGCTGTGTGCTTGGGGGAGATGATAGATCTGTTAGGAAAGACCTCCAATAAATTAGTGCATTTTTCTTAAAGATTAAATATTTCTAAAATACCTCATTCATCATTGTTCTTGCATAAGAATCTTCATTTATTACTTACCATGCATAATTGATTTGCTTACAGTTATTGATTTAATCCTGATTTATCATTTGAACTGTTTAGCATTCTTTCAATAAATTACGGTTAAATGTTTAATGTTTTCTATACTTTGATTTCAATTATTTAATTAAATTGCGAAATATTCGTGCTTAGTTTGCCCTGTTTCTGTTATAGTATGATTTATCCATTCACTGAGATGTGGTAATCTCACCCCTCTTCTGTTTTCTCCCCACAGATAGTCAAAGAAACACTGATCCAGCTACAGCTCCATAGGAGGCTGAGTTAGCATTGGTGAGCCCCAGTTTGGGCAAGGCTTTGTTGTACTGGTTGTTTAGTTTAGTTATGTCTAGTATATCTCCATGAACATACAGGCAGGATCCTCGCTTCTTGTGTTGTTTGAAAAATGATTTTAAGTTTTACAATAATGTTTGTACTATGAGGCCATGGGCCAAGTTGAATCAAGGATGCTGGATTCATGAACTATATATATATATACAGTATTTTCTGATATTGGATGTGGCGTATGTGGCCAGTTATATTATTATGTACTGGATTGTGTGCTGAATGGTTTTGCATGCTATGTGTTAGGCTTACGGCTAGGGGGAAACCCTTATGCCGTGCCGGTCATGTGTTCCATCATTTGGGGCCGTGACATAACCCAAACCTTTGAAGGTTAAGTACAAATCATTTGAAACAAGGAAGTTGAGAACAATGTAAAATTTTAGAGCGTTTCTGACCTTTCTTCTGACCTGTCTTCCCTCATATAAGCATAACTCTCTCATATGAAATCCAAATTAAGTGATTCCAATTTCTATTGAAAGATAAGACATATATCTACAACTTTTATGTTGGGCATATTTGCTAATTCCATGAATATTATAGTGATAAGAGGAAAAACCTGAAGCGTAGTGTGGTCTGGACCTTTGCTCACTATTTTATTCATAACTCTTTCATATGAACTCCAAATTAGGTGATTCAAGTGGTTAATGAAAGCTAAGAGAAAGGGCTACAACTGTCATGTTGGACATTTTGTCAAATTCGGCAAAAAACATGGTTCACTGTAGCCCAGAAGCATGGCTGTGCTCCAGGACACGGCCAGGCCGTGCTTCGGGCTGTTTCTGCATTTTTCTGCAGCTTCCCCCTCCCTTCTTCCTCATTTTCTCCCGTATCTGACTCCCTCTCTCTCTCTCTTAAAATTTTCTCTACCTTCTCTTTAAGATATCTCACCATCCAGCCAACCAATTCGAGCTACCAAGGTACCGTTGGACTCGTGGGAAGGAGAGCTACAAACTCCACCGATCAGTTTTGTAAGAAAACCGCTGGAAAGTCGCCGAAAAATTGCATGAACAGTAACCTTCAAAGTAAAATTCCATCCAATCGCGTTTTAAACTTTGTTCTTCCGAAATTCTTTCCATAGATAGTCTTAGAATTAGTTTCTATGCTAGAATATAAGTTTTTAGGTTTAGGGTTAGTTTTTCGGCCGGCATGAATAGTGACGTTTAGGGTATATTGAATTCTCATGTTATGTCTATGTTTTCTAGGTTGTTGAACCATCACGAGGTGAAATTCTCGTTGTTGGACTCCCAGTAAGGTGAGTGGATTTTTCATACTATAGCGCATGTTTTACGAATTCGGTTTATAAATCTCTCGTATGATTTTAACTAGTTGGAATGTATGCTAAATTGTTTTACTGGTTTGAAAACCAATATGTTCCAACCATGTTAGAAATTATAAATTTCAATCCTAGTTGAACCCTAGGTATGCAGGGCAAGCATCTAGACTGATAATTCTCCATTTGAGCTAGATTTATAGAAATGTGAACTTAGTCATAGAAATGAACTAAGTTAGCCATGAAATGATTTGATGCATGCGAACATCTATGCGATGTCTACGGATGATATATTTAAAGGGAAAGTTTATGATGATAAAGGTCTCCATGGGAATACATGGATGAAACATATTTTAGAACAGAATTTTATGCATGAAAAGAGCTAGATGGAGAATTATAGCTTTATTGTAATCTTATTGAAATGTTTTACTTTAAACTCTTTGAATAGCATATTTCAAATGTTTTCTATTGGAGGGACCCTTTTAGATCACTGTTAGCTAGCCGCAGGGAGTGCTAGCCCTGGTGCACCATGGTCATGCGAAGGCTTCGGCTTAGGATACTGTGACGGGAATATGACTGCCTAAGACACAGGGATTTAGGGTGGACTTATGTCTACGCCTACAGTGATTACCATACCCTTGCTATGTGCTTGGGGGAATTTAGGGTGGACTTATGTCTACGCCTACAGTGATTGCCATACCCTTGCAATGTGCTTGGGGGAATTTAGGGTGGACTTATGTCTACGCCTACAGTGATTGCCATACCCTTGCTATGTGCTTGGGGGAATTTAGGGTGGACTTATGTCTACGCCTACAGTGATTACGCCTACAGTGATTACCATACCCTTGCTATGTGCTTGGGGGAATTTAGGGGGGACTTATGTCTACGCCTACAGTGATTACCCCTTCCGTGCTATGTGCTTGGGGAAGATGATGATCTATCAGGAAAGAACTCTAATAAACTGATGCATTTTCTTAAAGATTAAATATTTCTAAACAAGCTCATTCATCATTGTTATTGCATAAATAACTTCATTTATTACTTACCATGCATATTTGATTTGCTTTACAGTTACTGATTTAAATCCTGTTTTATCTTTTGAACATACATTTGAACTGTTTAGCTTTTCTTTCAATAAATTATGGTAAAGTGTTTAATGTTTCTATTATTATCTTTACACTTTGATTTCAATTATTAAACTCATTGCGAAACACTCGTGCTTGGTTTGCCCTGTTTCAATTATAGTATGATTCACTGAGATGTGGTAATTTCACCCCTCTTCTGTTTCCTCCCCACAGATAGTCAAAGAGACTTTGATCCAGTTACAGCTTCGTAGGAGGCTGAATATAGCGTTGGTGAGCCCCAGTTTGGGCAAGACTCTTTTGTACTGTTTGTCTAGTTTAGTTTATGTCTAGTGTAGCTCCATGAATTTACAGGCAGGATCCTCGCTTCTTGCGTATTTTGATGTGTTGTTTAGAAAACGGTTTTATGTTTTACAACGATGTTTGTAATATGAGGCCATGGGCCAAATTGAATCAAGAATGTTGGATTCATGAGATATATATATATATATATATATATATATATATATATATACAATATTTTCTTATACTGGATGTGGCATATGTGGCCAGTTATATTTATTATGTGCTATGCGTTAGGCTTGCGGCTAGGGGGAAACCCTTATGCTGTACCGATCATGTGTTCCATCATTTGGGGCCGTGACAGAGTGGTATCAGAGGTTTAGGTTTTTCCTGTGTTCATGGAGTAACGGACCTTTAGGTAGGACTTTGAGTATGGGTATGAATCCAGACATGCTTATACTCACGGTGCTGCTAAAGGGGTTCGTTAGGATGTTGTCTTTTTGTTCAAGTAAATCAGTTTATAGTATGCTATGTTGGCATGGTTAAGTGACGGTTGGGTTATCTCTATTGTATAGCGAGATGCCACCAAGAACGAGATTTTGTTCAAGTATGTCAGTTTATAGTATGCTATGTTGGCATGGTTAAGTGATGGTTGGGCTATCTCTATTTTATAGCGAGATGCCACCAAGAATGAGATTAAAGGTTAGGCAACCCGCGGCTCAAGAGCAGATGGCTAAAGAGTCTGCTCAGTCTGTAGTACTCGTGCCTAAAGGCCAAGGTAGAGGTCGTGGTAGAGGCCGACCTAGAGCCAGTGCAAGAGGCAGTGGCAGGAGTGTAAGGGCTGCTGAAGCAGCCGAACAAGCTGAGTTGAGCAGTGAACAAGCTGAGACTCTCAGGACAGGGGAAATGTCTTCTCACCCCCGGGATGATGTGATAGCTCAGATGTTGGCAACCATGCAGGGTATGCAGTGGGCAATAGAAAATCTAGCTGAAAGAAGGGATGGGCAAGGTGGAAGGCACCCGCAATAGCCCAAAACAGCTACCTCTGTTCCAGAGCCAGTTAGGCCGGTGGAGCGGCATGTGAGACCCGCCAAGAGGGAAGTGGAACTATCTGAGTTCCTGAAACTGAAACCGCCAACCTTCAAGGGGTTGTTGGCTAGTGAAGATCCCCAAGAGTTTATAGAGGACACTGAGAAGATCTGTGAGGTGCTTAAGTGTCCAGAGATCCGATCAGTAGAGTTGGCATCATTCTAGTTGTCTGGTGTAGCGCAGGTATGGTTTAAGACCATGATGCGCGGAAGGGGAGCTACATCGCCACCTTTGGGATGGCCAGAGTTTAATTAAGTCTTCATGGAGAGGTTTGTGCCTGAGAGTATTCGAGATGCCAAGTGTTAGGAATTTGTGGAGTTGAAGCAGACTCCCGATATGTCAGTCACGGAGTATGATTACCGCTTCACACAGCTGTTGCCGTATGCACCGCACATGATCCTTACTGAAAGGGCCATGATCAAGAAGTTTATCCAGGGGTTGATGCCAGCATTGTTTAAATTAGTGGCACCCCAGATGAAGCAATTCCCCAACTATGCAGATGCTGTGGATTGTGCAAGAATGATGGAGACTAGGCATTTGGCCGATGTCGAGAATGCCAAGCTGAGAAAGAGGGATAGGGATGGGAGCTCCAAAGGAGGGCAAAGTTCTCATTCCCAAGGACCACAATTTCAGGGCCAGCAGCGCTCAGAACCACATAATGTTGTGAACCCCAACCAGAGATCAGATGCGAATGGTAGGCTACGTCCTAGCCAATGGAACACCAGGTATACAGGTCAACCAAGACCAAGGGCCATTCAGCAGAACAGGTCACAATGCCCTACTTGTGGAAACCATAACTTAGGTCAGTGCCGCAGGGAGATGGGTGTTTGCTATCAGTGCAACCAACCTGGACACATGAAGAGGGAGTGTCCCCAGTTGTATGGCTTAAGCCAAGGGTCAACTCGACCGGCTTTGCTATCAACCCCAGTGGAAACTCAGCCTATGAGGACTATACCGGACCAAGCAAGTAGCAGAGGTACTGGTAGAAGGATGATGGGCCAAGGTCAACTGAGGATTTTTTGCTTTCACCAGGCAGGATGCACAGGCTTCAAATACGGTCATGACAGGTACTCTTTCGGTTTGCCTATATGAAGCATATGTTTTGTTTGACCCTGGGTCTACATATTCCTATGTTTCCCCTAGTTTTGCTAAGAGCTTGGGTAAAGATCCGATTAGGATGGATGCCCCTTTCTTTGTAACCACCCCGGTCGGTGATTATTTGCCAGTAGAGCATGTATGCAAGTCATGTAAAGTGTCAGTGGGTGATAGGGAGACATTTGCTGATTTGATCATCTTGGACATGATCGACTTTAACGTAATCCTAGGAATGGATTGGTTGGCATCATGCTATGCTACCTTGGATTGCTATGGGAAGGCAATCAAGTTCAACTTTCCAAGTGAAGTTCCTTTCCGGTTCTAGTGTGACCGAAGTAAAGCTCCAAGTAACCTGATTTCAGTCTTAGTTTCTCAGAGGATGTTGAGGAAGGGATGCCAGGGATACTTGGCATATGTTAGAGAATTCCTGGATGTCTTCCCAGAGGAGTTGCCAAGATTACCTCCTGAACGGGAGATAGAGCTTGTTATCGACCTTATTCTAGAGGCTCGACCAATTTCTATACCGCCTTACAGGATGGCACCCACAGAGCTTAAGGAGTTAAAGAGTCAGTTGCAGGATTTGTTGGATAAGGGCTTCATCAGGCCGAGCACTTCTCCATGGGGTGCTCCGGTCCTTTTGTGAAGAAGAAAGATGGGTCTTTGCATCTTTGCATTGACTATCAGCAACTGAATAAGCTAACGGTGCGCAACAACTACCCTTTACCCAAGATTGATGATATGTTCGATTAACTTCAAGGAGCAAAATGTTTCTCCAAGATTGATCTGAGGTCAGGGTACTATCAGTTGAAGATCAGGAAGGAGGATATTTCTAAAACAGCTTTTAGGACCTGTTATGGTCATTATGAGTTTTTGGTTATGTCTTTTGGACTAACTAATGCACCAGCTGCTTTTATGGACTTGATGAACAGGGTGTTCAAGCCATTCTTGGATCAGTTTGTCATTGTGTTCATTGATGACATCTTGGTTTATTCTAAAGACCATGAGGAGCATGAACAGCACCTATGGGTCATTCTGCAGATCTTGAGGGATCAGCAGTTGTATGCCAAGCTCTCTAAGTGTGAGTTCTGGTTGGACAGCTTTATGTTTCTGGGGCATGTAGTCACGAAGGACGGCATTCAAGTAGACCCTGAGAAGGTAGAGGCAGTACAACAGTGGCCTCGCCTCGCTAGTATAACGGAGATCCGAAGTTTCTTGGGTCTAGCAAGGTATTACCGGAGGTTCATCAAGGATTTCTCCAGGATTGCTGCTCCTTTAACCCGAATAACTAGGAAGGGAGTTAAGTTTGAGTGGTCGGATGCATGCTAAGAAAGTTTTCAGACCTTGAAGAAGTGTCTAACCACAACCCTAGTTCTAACTATCCCAACGAGCACTGAAGGATACTCAGTGTACTGTGATGCCTCAAGGGTGGGCTTAGGTTGTGTGTTAATGCAGAATGGTCATGTTGTAGCCTATGCATCTAGGCAGCTCAGGAAGCACGAACAGAACTATCCTACATATGATCTGGAGATGGCGACAGTGGTCTTTGCCTTGAAGATTTGGAGGCACTATCTCTATGGTGAACCCAGTGAGATTTACATGGACCACAAGAGCCTTAAGTACATCTTTCAACAAAGGGATCTTAACTTGAGACAGAGGAGGTGGATGGAGTTGGTGAAGGACTATGACTGCACCATCTTGTCCACCTAGGCAAGGCCAATGTGGTAGCAGATGCTCTGAGCAGAAGGTCAATGGGGAGTCTAGCCCATATCACCCTACTCTGGAGGCCGTTGATAAGGGATATTCATCGGTTAGAAGGTGAAGGGATGCGCTTTGAAGTGAAGGAGCCAGGGGTGTTGTTAGCCCACATGCAACTACACTCTACGCTGGTTGAGCAGATTAAGGTAGATCAGGACAAGGATGCTAAGCTGTGTAAGCTCAAGGATGAAGCTAGGAATAATCAGACTTCTGAATTCAGCATGGATGCTGAAGGAGTATTAAGATGTGGGAAGCGCTTGTGTGTACCCGATGTGGATAGCTTGAGGAAGCAGATTTTGGAGGAGGCACATCAATCAGCCTATACTATCCACCCAGGAGCAAATAAGATGTACAGTGACCTCAAGGACTTGTATTGGTGGAATGGGATGAAGAAGGATGTAGCAGATTTTGTGGCTCAGTGCTCAGTTTGTCAGCAAGTGAAAGCTGAACACCAGAAGCCTGCCGGTTTGCACCAACAGATTGAGATACCAAAGTGGAAGTGGGAAAAGATCACTATGGACTTCGTTACAGGGTTACCAAGGACCCCTAAGGGTTATGACTCAGTATGGGTGATAGTGGATTGAATGATCAAGTCATCCCACTTTTTACCAGTGAAGACTACCTTTAATGCGGCTCAGTATGCAAGCCTGTATCTGAGTGAGATTGTCAGATTGCATGGAGTCCCTGTATCCATCATATTTGATCGAAGTCCACAATTTACGGCAAGGTTTTGGAAAGCCTTTCAAGAAGCTTTGGGGACGAGGTTGAATCTAAGCACCGCTTTTCATCCCAAAACAGATAGCCAATCAGAACGCATGATTCAAATTCTGGAGGACATGCTTAGAGTATGTATTTTGGACTTTGGTGGTAGTTAGGAAGAATACTTGCCATTAGCTGAGTTTGCATACAACAACAGTTATCAAGCCAGTATTCAGATGGAACCTTTTGAAGCTCTTTATGGGAGAAGATGCCGATCTCCCGTTGGATGGTTTGAAGTTGGAGAAGCCAAGCTGCTAGGGCCAGACTTGGTGTAAGATGCCATAGAGAAGGTCAAGCTGATAAGGGAACGGCTTTTAACTGTACAAAGTCGTCAGAAGGCTTATGTGGACCATAGGCGTCGGGAGTTGGAGTTTTCTCTAGGCGATCACGTGTTTCTCAGAGTTTCACCCATGAAGGGAATCATGCGGTTTGGTAAGAAAGGGAAGTTAAGCCCAAGGTATATTGGACCCTTTGAAGTTCTGGATAGGGTAGGAGCAATGGCATACCGCCTAGCCCTACCACCTGGATTGAGTGAAGTGCATCCAGTCTTCCATGTCTCGATGTTGAGGAAGTATCTACCCAACCCATCTCATGTGATTCAACCACAAGAAATCCTTTTGGATGACAAGTTGGCCTACGAAGAGAAACCCGTGGCCATTGTTGATAGACAGGTGAAAAAGTTGAGGTCTAAGGATATCCCTACAGTGAAGGTGATCTGGCAGAATCATTCCAAAGAGGAAGCTACGTGGGAAGTAGAGGACGTCATGAGAGAGAAGTATCCACAGCTGTTCCAAGAGTAGTCTTATGTTTTCATGTTGTTGGTTTTTGTAAAATTCGGGGACCAAATTTTTATAAGGAGGGGAGAATGTAATAACCCAAACCTTTGAAGGTTAAGTACAAATCATTTGAAACAAGGAAGTTGAGAACAATGTAAAATTTTAGAGCGTTTCTGACCTTTCTTCACTCATATAAGCATAACTCTCTCATATGAAATCCAACTTAAGTGACTCCAATTTCTATTGAAAGAAAGGACATATATCTATAACTTTGATGTTGGGCACTTTTGCTAATTTCGTGAATATTATAGTGATAAGAGACAAAACCCGAAGTGTAGTGTGGTCTGGACCTTTTCTTACTATTTTATTCATAACACTTTCATATGAACTCCAAATTAGATGATTCAAGTGGCTAAAGAAATTTAAGAGAAAGGGCTATAACTTTCATGTTGGACGTTTTGTCACATTCGGCCAAAAACATGGTGCACTGTAGCCCAGAAGCGCGGCCGTGCTTCAGGCTGTTTCTGCGTTTTTCTGCAGCTTCCCCCTCCCTTCTTCTTCATTTTCTCCTGCATCTGACTCCCTCTCTCTCTCTCTAAAATTTTTTCTACCTTCTCTCTAAGATATCTCACCATCCAGCCAACCGATTCGAGCTACCAAGGTACCGTTGGACTCGTGGGAAGGAGAGCTACAAACCCCACCGACCAGTTTCGCCGGAAAACCACCAGAAAGTCGCCAGAAAATCGCATGAACAGTAACCTCCAAGGTAAAATTCCATCCAATCATGTTTTAAGCTTCGTTCTTCCGAAATTCTTTTCATAGATAGTCTTAGAATTAGTTTCTATGCTACAATATAAGGTTTTTAGGTTTAGGGTTAGTTTTCCGACTGGTGTGAATAGTGTTTCCAGCTGACATGAATAGTGACGTTTAGGGTATATTGAATTCTCATGTTATGTCTATGTTTTCTAGGTTGTTGAACCATCACGAGGTGAAATTCTCGTTGTTGGACTCCCAGTAAGGTGAGTGGGTTTTTCATACTATAGCGCATGTTTTACGAATTCGGTTTATAACTCTTTCGTATGATTTTAACTAGTTGGAATGTATGCTAAATTGTTTTACCGGTTTGAAAACCAATATGTTCCAACCATGTTAGAAATTATAAATTTCAATCCTAGTTGAACCCTAGGTATGCAGGGCAAGCATCTAACTGATAATTCTCCATTTGAGCTAGATTTATAAAAATGTGAACTTAGTCATAGAAATGAACTAAGTTAGCCATGAAATGATTTGATGCATGCGAACATCTATGCGACGTCTACGGACGATATGTTTAAAGGGAAAGTTTATGATGATAAAGGTCTCCATGGGAATACATGGATGAAACATATTTTAGAACGAAAATTTATGCATGAAAAGAGCTAGATGGAGAATTATAGCTTTATTGTAATGTTATTGAAATGTTTTACTTTAAACTCTTTGAATAGCATATTTCAAATATTTTCTATTGGAGGGACCCTTTTAGATCACTATTAGCTAGCCACAGAGAGTGCTAGCCCTGGTGCACCATGGTCATGCGAAGGCTTCGGCCTAGGATACTGTGACAGGCATATGACTGCCTAAGACACAGGGATTTAGGGTGGACTTATGTCTACGCCTACAGTGATTGCCATACCCTTGCTATGTGCTTGGGGGAATTTAGGGTGGACTTATGTCTACGCCTATAGTGATTACCCCTCCCTTGCTATGTGCTTGGGGCAGATGATGATCTGTCAGGAAAGAACTCCAATAAACTGATGCATTTTCTTAAAGATTAAATATTTCTAAACAAGCTCATTCATCATTGTTATTGCATAAATAATTTCATTTATTACTTACCATGCATATTTGATTTGCTTTACGGTTACTGATTTAAATCATGTTTTATCTTTTTAACATACATTTGAACTGTTTAGCTTTTCTTTCAATAAATTATGGTTAAATGTTTAATGTTTCTATTATTATCTTTACACTTTGATTTCAATTATTAAACTCATTGCGAAACACTCGTGCTTGGTTTTCCCTGTTTCAGTTATAGTATGATTTACCCATTCACTGAGATGTGGTCTCACCCCTCTTCTGTTTCCTCCCCACAGATAGTCAAAGACACTTTGATCCAGTTACAGCTTCGTAGGAGGCTGAATATAGCCCTGGCGAGCCCCAGTTTGGGCAAGACTCTTTTGTATTGTTTGTCTAGTTTAATTTATGTCTAGTGTAGCTCCATCAATTTACAGGAAGGATCCTTGCTTCTTGCGTATTTTGATGTGTTGTTTGGAAAACAGTTTTATGTTTTACAACGATGTTTGTAATATGAGGCCATGGGCCAAGTTGAATCAAGAATGTTGGATTCATGAGATATATATATATATATATATATACAGTATTTTCTTATACTGGATGTGGTATATGTGGTCAGTTATATTTATTATGTACTCTGGATTGTGTGCTGAAGGTTTGTATGTGCTATGCGTTAGGCTTGCGGCTAGGGGGAAACCCTTATGCCGTGCCGATCATGTGTTCCATCATTTGGGGCCATGACAAAGATTGTAAGTGATGAGTCTTGTTTGAACTTCACAAGAAAATCTTGATAAGTTTATAACAAATTCTTTGAATAACTAAAGAGAAAACACTCTCAATATTATTAATGATAATATGTATTATGAATTTGTTCAAGCATACATTTTTATTTATAGGCCAATTACCTAAACAAACAAGGAAAACTAAATTGGAAGCCCCTACAAAGCAAGAAAATTAAAAATAGGAAACTCTTCTAGAAACTATCAAATGGGAAACTTTTCTAGTCAAATAAACCAAA
Organism: Gleditsia sinensis; assembly: GCA_037074535.1. Classification (NCBI taxonomy): domain Eukaryota; kingdom Viridiplantae; phylum Streptophyta; class Magnoliopsida; order Fabales; family Fabaceae; genus Gleditsia; species Gleditsia sinensis. The sequence continues at coordinate 60,445,257 of CM073463.1, read as the reverse complement.
AATTACAAGTAACTAAATCAGAAAAAATGTATCTTAAATTGGGTCATTAAATAACTCCTTGATTTTGGGCCTATATTCATTCTTTAGCCTTCATTCTTCTTGTACTTTAATCCTACATTTAGATTGGCTGGTCTTGGGCCATATATAAGTGGGTTCTAGTGATATGAACCAGTTTTGACTCTCCCTTAGTAGTAATGTAGTGTTTTTCCTTTATGGACTTCTAGAAATAAACCATTAAGTGTTTCTTTAAATCTTTAAACTCAAACTCTTGTGATACGTCTAGTTGGAACTTGAAGTAGGTCTGTATTCTATTTCTGTTTGTCAACCCTAGCTGTGCTCACATCAAATAACACTTATAATTAGGAAAGTGCTGTTTGAGTCAAAGCTTTTGGATAACATCCTTTGTTATTGCTCATAGGGATAATATGTAATCCTGATGGAAATCACTAGCATTTTATATATACATCATCTTTTATTGTAGCAAAAGATATTTTATTCTTATTTTTTAACACATCATAACAAAGTCATAATTTTATTATAAAAAGTATAACTTCAATTAAAAAATTTATACAATTTTAACAATTTCCTTCTCCACCCTTCCTTAATTAGTCTCTCTGTATTAATGCTAACACACACGGAAACCATAGCTTTGTAAAGCAAGAAATAATGGACAACACCGATCTTCAATATTTAGCTCATTATCTCTTCTTTGATTTCCATTAGAGTGACCACTTTGATCTCTTTCGCAGTTCCAATCATGCATCAACTTGAATTTCGTGGGTGGTTTTGGTAGTTTCAACAAAATGGGTTGTGGGATTTTTTAGTCTTCCTTTGGAAAATGAAATTTAAGAAGAATTTATTATTAAGCTTTCTTGCTCCGTTGGGTTAGATTCCAAGGCTAAAATATGAGTACTTTTATTCAATTAAATTTGAAAAGGCAATCAAAATCTTTCAACATGAACTTATATATTTTTGGAGAAATTACATTTCCCTATCCTGATTTTTGCCCCTAATTACAATTTTTTCTTTCTAATCAGTTAACTTTTTCAATTGAACAAATAAAATAGTATTTTGATAACTTCATACAGTTACCATTAAAGTAAACATTTAATTTAGACACGATAAAGGATTTGATGCAATAGAGAAAATAGATTAAGGGGTCAATTGAAAAAATTAATATATTAGAGAGAACATTATAATTGGATGGAAAGGTTAAAGTGAAAAGTGTAATTTCTCTTATATTTTAAAATGTATTTAGTTCTGAATTGTTAGATTAGGTTCTACATGGTATGATTTGTTTAAAAATGAAGTAAAGCACTAATTATATATAATAAAATAATTATTAATATGTATTTCTTTATATTCCAACTAATTCAGGTTTTGTAGGAAAATTTATTAGGAGAAGGGAAGATTTGGAATATTCAGATGTTATTACTTTTAAAGAAAAATTCTCTCTCCTCTCGTCTATTTTGTTCTTATTACACGGCCCTCTTTTGAAACCAAAAGATGTACTACAACTAAGCCTATTTAAAATATTCTATTAGTTATTCTATTCTTTCACTATTTACTTATATTTTTTCTTACCAAAATATCTTCATATGATGTTATATTATTATATTTTTATTTCTTTCTATTTAAAAAAATGCAAGTGATATTCGATAGTGGTTTTACGCTTTTTTTTCATTTCTATCGAAAATAATGTTATTGCTTAGTTGTTTTTAAATATATTCCAATTACTTTCAATAATTAAACAATATTGTAATAGTCTTAAAAATTAAAGAAAATTCTGAATAAATGTGAAGATTTTGAAAATAGAGATAAGAATCGTTGAAAATATGTTTATTTATTACATAGGTTGAAGAATTATAGAGAAAATATGAGAATTTATGTTTTGGAGCCAAAACGCAATTTCTTAAAAGTCCAAGGGTTATTTATAAATAAATAAAAATTTGTAAGGACTTTCCTTAAAAATTGAATTTTTGCAAAATGGTCGCCCATGATATTTTAGACCTTCTACCACACAAAGAGCTGCAAGAAAATTAATATATCTCTCTCCCTTCCAAATTTTTCTCTCCTAAAACCTCAAAACTTCTCTCTAGAATTCTAGCACTATCGAATCTCGGATTTCGACATCACCACCGCCAACGGACTCAGCACAAAGAGTTCTACAAATCCATCCAATTGGTTTTTAAAAAATTGTTTGGAAAATGGAGGAAAAAATCACCTAAAGAGGTAATTTTTGAAACTCGTATATGTGATTCTCAAACCCAAAAATTAACACCATAACTAGATCCAACAGGTACCGAAACTTTAAGATCTTAAATTTCAGGTCGATCTCACCTTGCACGTGCAGCGCATGTTCCAATAGCCCTGTTGCGTTGACTTGCATTGACCGAGCTCCCAGATGCCAAATTTTGCAAATCTGGAGTCATTTTCAAAGTTTTTGAACCCTTCAAACTCATTTTTAAGGTCTATTTAACTAGATTTGGACTGGAAATGTCGATTTTGGGGTTATCCAACTTGCAACCCTAACTTTGTGAGTAGATAATTCTTCTATGACTTACCCTATGCTCTTCTTGAACTTTAAATGTATAATTGATTATGTTTATCAGTTATTTATACTTTTATATGTCTTTGACATGGATTAAATTATCTAAATTATTTACAATTTGGTATATAATTCGAGAAGAGTATAATTTTGAAAATAGATTTTTGAATTCATTGAATATGTGATTTTAAATGTATTTCTCATCATATGGTAAAGGAAATATATTGTGCATGTCACATTGATTTATAAAAGCTATATGATTGCCTTGAAAAAGGGCATATATATGTGATAAACCTTGATTGGAAAATTTATGACAGATGAGCTGTACTGAGACTGAAATTCTGTAATATACTGAAAGCTATGTTTTGAATGATATGGAATATGTGCATATGATAATTTCTATAGAGGAATCCTATTGGAAACACTGTTTGCTAACAGCAAGTGCTATTAGCCCTGGTGCACCATGATACCTCAGCTAGCAGGGGTGGTGCTAATTTCTTGTGACGGCCAACACATGGGATATGATATGTGATGGAGAGCAGGATGCCTCCTATCTGGGCAAGATGCCGATTATATGATATGTGATTTGAATTTTCTTGCTTTGTTCTTGGGAAATTGCCTATATTAGAGTTCTTTCACGTGTTCGCTTAAATAGTGGTAGGACAAATGTAACAACTACATTTAAGTATCAAATTTTTTTTTAAATACCATGAAGTTATTAACTCGTTACAACTTAACTCAATATAACATTTATTTAATTTATACAATACAGAGTTCACATACATGTCATTAATCAAAACATACGTACAACATATCAAACACATAAAAATCTACATCTTATTTATTCTAGTTGACCAATTCCAGAGATGCAGGTGCGGTTGGTTGCACCTTCACCGGGATCTAAGTCAACTCAACCACAAACATTTTATTTGCTTCTGGGATCTGCCCAACATAAAGTACTCGATCCAACGTGCACTAAAAGCCAGAGCTATAGAAAAATCTGAATAACTAATTTTTTGAACATGATATGGAAATATAGTGAGAATTAAATCCCAGTAAGTTTAACAATAAATCATCATCAATATAGCTCATAACGTCATGTTCAACTGTATAAACTACAGAAAATATCTTTGGTCACATGAATGCAGTATATCTATGCACATAAGAATCATACAGTAAGGATATGTATGACAGGATTAACTATTTTTAGAATATCATATGATGGCCATCAACTTATTCTCATTTCAAGCTACCCCGGTCAGGGTGAGTATCCTCTACTCTCCAGTACGGGCTTTTATCGCTCCGTCCGACATGGCACACTTTCTCTTTCTTTTCTCATAATAATAATCATAACCATTGGTAGGGCGTCCCCTACTGGTGCACCACACAGATTGCCATGTGACCGTGCTCATTTATTTTCTTTTCACAATGATAGCCAAAAATATACTTTCAATAACAAGTATGTTCATCAAAATATAACTATTACCATAAATCATTGGTAATCATACAATGAACATAACCATTTAAAATTTCACTTTATAAAATATTTCCATGTCAGAATTTTACACTTAAAATGGTAAGAAGTTCATACAATGGCAATGGCTATGGCATATACTAGTCATTTATAAGATTCGTCTTCTTTTTTAAATATTAATTTTATTTCTTTATTTTCTTGATTCAAGTTTTCATCATATCTAACCTTCTCTTACTAATCAGAGCATAACTCCCTCAATTGAACTCCGATGTAGGTGATCTTGGTGTCAATTTCAAGATAAAACAATTATCTATAACTATTATATTGAACATTATAGCGAAATATTAAGAAATCAATGTGATATTACTCTCTAAATGTACAGGTTATTTCTTCTCGGATAGGTTCTGACCTCTACCTACTAATCGGACCATATCTACCTCATATGGATTCCAACTTGAGTGATTCCAGTGGCTAAAAATTCATGACACACATATCTATAATTCTTATGTTAACCATTTATTTTAATTCCATACAGATAATTCCCAGAAATTAAAATACAGAAGCTATCTTAACATATTCTTCCCTGATGAACCGTTTTCTGACCTTTGACTACTAATCAGCTCATATATCCTCATATTTTTTTTTAGTAATTTTGTTTGTGTGTTTAAGTGTGTTGTTTAATTTTTAGTAATTTTGTTTGTGTGTTTAATTATGTTTAATTTTGATGTTCCATTTATTTTTCTGCATCCCGATTTCATTTGCATTTTACTTGTTTTAATTTGCACGTTGATGATAATAATGTGATTGTGATAACACGTAGCTTTTAGAAGACATTAAATTTTGCTTCGGTTTAAAGATAATTTCAAATGTTAATTTTACTTAGTTTGCGACTCTTTTGGTATGTGGTATGACTTGGTTGATTAGTCTAAATACTTAGAGAAGTCTTATGTGCAAATTTTTCATAGACATTTTTGTGATCTCAACAAACTCTAGAACTCATTTGAAAACCTCTTGAGGCGAAATATTTTAGAATTGCACTCTTTAGGATATGATATAGGCCATTTTTGGATCGATTGTGCCAGTTTTAAGCCTACCTTGTTATCCTTATGTCACTAGCTACCTCTTTGAGCCTATATATATATATATATATATATATATATATATATATATATATTTCCTACCTTATTTGTTAAGAGCACTTAATTTTGAACACAAACTTTTCAAGAGCACTTGGAATAAGGATGGAATAAAAAAAATATAAATATCTTCCACATATATTGGAAGAAATTGGTTGGGGATTATCTATTGCAAAAAAAAAAACAAGAAGAGGGCTTTCACATTCTAGTAAATAAAAGAGTGTTAGTGATGGATATACTGAGATGAATGATTGAGAAAGAATTTTGTTTATCTTTAGAAAAATGGGATATGATCGGAAGAAACAATGTGGGTTTAATGGTGTTATTCTTTTACTTAATTGGTTGTGTTTAATCTAATAAGTTCTCTTATTTGTATTTTGACACTTCCCATTTTTCTTAACCAAATACCTAAGCCTAACATTACAAGCCATATTAAGTCCTATTGATCCAAAATGGTGTATTTTTCCTTTATTAGTGGAGAGAGGTTTGAAAAATGATCCTATGGAGTTTAAGATTTCACCTTTTAGTTTGTGGATGTTGTGCATAATATTATCTAGGCATTATGGCTATTGGTTTGTGGTTTGATGGATGTTTAAGAGTCAATAACAAAAGTGAAATTGGCATTTGAGATTTCTTAATGCTTAGGTGACATTTAATTATTCTATGTATTGTGTGTTATTTACAATTTTTGAAACATTTGTGCAAATTAATTGTTGTGTGATTTGATTAGTTTGAGTTAGTATAGTTTAGGGTAAGATGTTTGTGGGTATCATCACTGGAAGCCCTCACGAGACTACAACTCGTCCTACTAGGGCTGCCTAGGGGTTTAAAGGCTTATTGCATACGCTTAATGTAATTTTGTAAATAGAATAAATTTTCTTTGAATTTTTCTTTTAATGTCTCCTTTAAATTTATTTATAGATCGCTTTTTTTGCTAGAGACTAGCAAGAAGCTGGTTGGGGGTTGTGTTGATAAGAGTCATATTATTGCACTTTTGTTATTATTTAAATATTGATATTTGTGTGAAAATTGTGGTTATTTGATTATTTAATCCACAAATGTCATTTCACGGGTATTTCGTGTTTAAAGTGCAATTTCAGGTAAAATCATAATTTTGGAGAAGTTTGGGACAAATTCCAATGACCAGGGTTGAGTGAGAATCAAGAAAATGAAGTTTCAAGGTTTGAAAATCTGGCCGCGGTGAGAATATTTTCGCCGCGGCGAAAATGCTGCAGCAAACTTTCCCAAGAGCGCGAATTTTGGACTCAAATCTGGCCGCCGGCGAGATAATTTTCTCCACCGGCCAAATGAGTTCGCCAGCGGCCAAGTGTGTCTCGCCGCTAGCAAAAATTGAGATTCCAGAAACTCGCCACGGCGAGAATATGTTCGCCGCGGCGAGATTGTTTTCCAGAACTCTCGCCATGGCGAGAATCCGTTCGCCGGCAGCGAGGTTCGTTCAGAAAATGCGTTTTTGTGATTTTTTGTTCCAAAATTGTCCCCAAAACCCTGGATCTATAAATATCATTATGTTAACCATTTATTTTAATTCCCTACAGATAATTCCCAGAAATTAAAACACAGAAGCTATCCTAACATATTCTTCCCTGATGAACCATTTTCTGACCTTTGCTTACTAATCAGACCATATCTGCCTCATATGGACTCCAAATTGAATGATTCCAGTGGCTAAATATCCGTGACACATATATCTTTAATTCTTATGTTAACAATTTATTTTAATACCCTACAGATAATTCTCAGAAATTAAAACACAGAAGCTATCCTAACATATTCTTCCTTGGTGAATCATTTTCTGACCTTTGCATACTAATCGGACTATATCTACCTCATATGGACTCCAAATTGAATGATTCCAGTGGATAAAAATCCGTGACACATATATCTTTAATTCTTATGTTAACTATTTATTTTAATTCCCTACAGATAATTCTCAGATATTAAAGCACAGAAGCTAAAAATTTTGCCACCCATAGCCATACCTATGCAGAACTTTCTATACCAGTCTAAGTATTCAAACATACATCACATGCAAGATCAATATGTAACATGATATAGCAACATCCATTACCAATCATCAAAGTTCTAAGATCAAAATCTCATATAAATATTATAAGTTTCAAAAGTTTTCTTCAAAAAGAAATATTGTTAAACTTATCTGGAGCACTTAGTCCCCTAGACTTCTCCTTCCTCTTTCTTCCTTTCTTCCTCTCCTTTCCTCACTCTACCTTGCTTCTATTTTTCCTCTCCCTCACTTGGACGAAATTATAATGTTGTAAGGGTGGGTTTTCTTATATAGACTACCAAATAATTCACCTTTCATGATCATGGGTCTACTTTATCACAATTAGATTACACTTGGTTGAATTTTTGGAAAACAAACAACTTATGTTCTTGTCTTCCTCTTCCTTAGTCAAGATATGCATAGGAAAAGGAGATTTGTATTTTGAAAATTATGATAATATGTTCTTAAGATATGGGACAAGGTCCCTTTGATTTAGGGATTCATTTCCATTTTCTTTTGTCTTAAACAAGTATGATAGGTTTGCCTTTTTAGGTGGCAAATTTCTAGCCCTTGAATCTCCATTATTTGGTTGATATTATTTGTGTGGGATATGAATGTTTTGTCCTAATGCCATGTATTATGATACCACTTGCTAAAATTATGAGTGTAGGATATAGATTTTTTTGTCCTAAAGCCTTGTATTATCATACCACTTGCCAAAATTATAAATGTAGAATCACACCACTTGCTAAATTTTTGTCTTAATGCCATGTAACCTAATCTTTATTATCATTACATTATTATATCATCACCTAATTTATTTTATTTTATTTTTCCTCTTGGATTTGGGCTTATTCTTACCCATTATGGGCTTATTCCTACCCATTTTCTTTGCTTTGGATAAAATTCTACCTTTCTTGGAGGGCTTGGTCACATTTTCATAATTTTTGGGCTATTGGTCCAATTACTATATCCTAGTCCAAGTCTATGTTTTATTTCTTGCTTAGGTTATCCAATGGGCTTGCTAGAAACTTATGTGAAGTGGAAAAACTCTATATGAAGTGTCCATAGGTAAAAACCCAATGTATGGGTAAAGATTTTAAACTTAGTAACTCTAGTTCTTGAATTAGGAAAAATTACCCTAATCCAATGTTCTTGAAATTTTATGACCTTTACTTGTTTCTAAAAATTTATCTTCCTTATCCAAGAATTTTGCATCTCTTTAGTATGTTATTTCTAATTGTTTTTCCTATTAGGTTTTCCCTCTTTATTTGTTCTCTTAATGTTAGAAACATTTTCTATGCATATACATAAGGTGAAGAATTTCTAAGGATTATATTTCCTTAGATATATAAAATATTGTCTAATAAATTTTATATCCTTAATTAAATATTTATGTACTTTTATCAATAAAAGAAATGAAATTAGGGATGTTACAGCAAACCTTAGTCAGGATGCTAAGTAAAAGAAAATCCTACAACACCAAAGTACGGAAGTGCTTGAACTCTGATATGATGTTTTTGATTTGGGATCCTCCTAATGTTTTCATGAGAAATGTTTTGGTACATATCAATGTTTAATTAACGATCATATTGTATCATATATGGTTTCTAATATCTGAATGTGATTTGAACTGAGAATAGTTGAAATGCGGGTCCCATATGGATGTACTTCTGAACTGTAATTTTCAATGTGGTAAATTTTAATATATGAGTACATCCATATGTTGACCTAAGAGGTCATAAGAGGTATTATCTGCTCACTGAGTTGTCAAACTCACAACATGATACTTACATTTTTTTTAGATAAAGATACAGAGTTTGGCCCTACATCTATGTGATTAGCTAGGTGTCATATTATCTGGGTGAGCCTACGTTACTTCCAAGGCTCACAATGTTTAAAATATTATGTAATTAGAATCTAGAGTATGCTGAATGCCACAAGTAAGATCCTTGCTTCTGCTATAATATTGATAAGTGTATAATTGACTATATTGGAAACTTATAAATATATGTTATTTTTCCTAATATATGATATATTTGAAGTTGTATGCAAATAAATAAAGGTAAAGTTATCTGTTGTTTGCCTCAATCGTGTTCCATTAAATTGGGGCATGACAAGTTGGTATTAGAGCATTAGGTTTCTCTATGGGTATCAGAGCAAATAATTCTTTAGTAGGACCTTTAGTATGGATATGAGCTAGACATATTTATACTTCAGGTGCTGCTAAGAGATTTTATAGGATATTAACTTCCTTTCTATTCTAAGTTTGCTAAAGTTCCTAGTATAAGGTTTGATGGAATATTATGGTATCTTAAAAATGTGTTTTGTTTGTTTTAATCTATGATGCCGCCAAAAACTAAGGCGGTTACTAGAGAAGCTATAGATCGTGCACCCTCTATAAAAGAGTCTGTACAATCTACAATTCCAATACAAAGAGGCCGTGGTAGATGCTGACCTAGAGGAAAAGGCAGAGGCAGAGAGCGTGCACGGGGTATGAGAACCCTGAGACATGATGAATAGGTCCGTGTATCTGATAGAGTTCCTGAAGAGAAAGTAGAACCCCTTCAGGAGTCACATGATAGAAAAGCTGATATGATTGTTGGTATACATAGGAGTTTAGAGACATTGGCTGGATTTATAGTAAAACAGGGCAGAAGGTATGGCCAACCACCAAGAAATGCCCTTGAAGCGCAAGAATTAGGAAGAACAGCTGAGCAAGAAGAAAAGTTTACAGGGATTGAGGTGACATTACTGCAATTCCCTAAGTTGAAACTTTTGACTTTTTTGGGGTCAGATATTCAGGAAGACCCACATATATTCATTGATGTTGTGGAATGAGTTCTCAGATCTTTGGGGTGTTCTACTAGAAGATCTGTTGAACTAGTGTTCTTTCAACTCTCATATGTAGCTCAAGTTTGGTTTGAAACTTTGGTACAATGAAGAGCAGTTACTTTACCACCAATGGAGTAAGAAGAATTTAAAGAAGCATTTATGAATCATTTCCTACCAATGAGTGAAAGAGACAAGAAGGCCAGAGAATTTGAAGAATTAAGACAAACACCAAACATGACAATTTCTGAATATGACATCTATTTTACTCGGTTGTCCAGATATGCACCATATCTAGTTTCTACTGAAAAGGATAGAATTAAGATATTTGTTTCACAATTGATACGTCCATTGTTTAAATAGGTAGGTCCTCAGATGAATCATTTTCTAACTTATTCAGCAGCAGTGGATTGTGTTAGAATGATAGAAACACAAGAGCAAGTAGACATAGAAGGTCTAAGGAGAAGAAAAAGAGATCGAAATAGTAATGTCCAGACTAGTTATAATCCTAATGTTAGAGGACCAAGATTTCAAAATTCACAGCATTTAACACAAACCGGATTTGGTAGCTCTAACTATACATCAGTTAATATCAATAAGCAAAGAATGAATCAAAGAGATATGAGACCTACTAGCCAACAAGATTCAAGATCAATTCCACTATGTCCCATTTACGGCAGGCCTTATGCTGGACAATGTCACAGAACAATCGGTGTATGTTTTAAGTGTGGACAAGTATGTCATTTAATGAGAAATTGTCCATAATTACAAAATTTTAGTCAAGCATCAGTACAACTAGCTTCACCCCCTACATCTGTACCAACACGACCGAATAGAGTAGCTTCAGTTCAAGCAAGTAGTGGTGGTACTGGTAGAGGATCAGGAATTTGAGGCTGAGAACAAGCTCGAGTTTTTGTCTTGACATGACAGGATGCTCAAGCCTTAAATGCAGTTATGACAGGTACATTATCAATATGTTCCCATAGAGCATATGTACTATTCGATCCTGGTTCTATTCATTCTTATATATCACCCTGCTTTGCTAATAAATTGGATAGAGATCCTACTAGTTTACATTGTTTTTTCGTGGTTGCTACCCCAATGGGAGAATTCTTACTAGTAAATGATGTGTATAAATCATGCAAGATTTTGATAAAAGATGAGACTCTTATAGATTTGATAGTTCTAGATATGGTATTCTTTGATGTGATACTAGAAATTGATTGGATATCATTATGCCATGCAATTCTAGACTCTCACCTTAAGGTGATTAAGTTTAATATTCCTAGAGAATATTTCTTTTTGATACAAGGAGATCGTAGTGAAGTACCCAGTAATTTAATCTCTACTCTAACAGCTCATAAGTTACTACAAAAAGGATGCCAAGGGTATTTAGCAATGGTCAAAGATAGTGATATGAAGTATAACAATGTAGAACAGGTTTCAGTGGTTAGGGAATTTTATGATGTGTTTCTTGAAGAGTTGTCAGGGTTACCCTCAGAATGAGAAATTGAGTTTGGTATTGATTTACTTCTTAGAACTCAACCAATATCTATACCCTCATATATAATGGCACCGACTGAGCTCAAGGAATTCAAAAACTAGTTACAAGACTTGTTAGACAAGGGATTTATAGGCCCTAGTACTTCTTCTTGGGGTGCTCCGGTCCTATTTGTTAAAAAGAAAGATGGATCACTACGGCTGTGTATTGATTATAGATAGTTGAATAAGGTGACAGTACGTAGTAAATATCCATTACCTCATATAGATTATCTATTTGACCAGTTATAGGTTACCCAATATTTTTCAAAAATTGATTTGAGATCTGGGTATCATCAATTGAGGATAAAGAATGAGGATATTCCAAAAACTACTTTTAAGACTCGATATGGGCACTATGAGTTCTTAGTAATGTCATTTGGTTCGACAAATACCCTAATTGCATTCATAGATTTGATGAATAGAGTATTTAGACCTTTCCTGGATCAATTTTTTATTGTATTCATAGATGATATTTTGGTATATTAAAAGAGTTCAAAGGAGCATGAGTGACATTTAAGGATAGCTTTGCAAACCCTAAGAGAACACCAACTGTATGCCAAATTTGTAAAATGTGCATTTTGACTGAGTAATGTTACTTTCCTAGGGCATGTGGTTACCAAGAATGGTATTCAAGTTGATCCTAAAAAGGTAGAAGCGGTACAACAATGGCCACGGCTTACGACAATTACAGAGATTCGTAGTTTTCTTGGTTTAACAAGCTATTACCACAGATTTGTTAAAGATTTTTCCAAAATATCTGCTCCTTTGACGAGGTTGACAAGGAAGGGAATAAATTTTGACTGGTCAGATGAATGTGAAAGAAGTTTTCAGAAACTCAAGGAATGTTTAACTATGACGCCAGTACTGTCTATTCCTTCAGGTACCAGAGGATACACAGTATATTGTGATGCATCAAGAATTGGATTAAGGTGTGTGTTGATGCAATATGGTCAAGTCATTGCATATGCATCTAGACAACTTAAACCACATGAGCAAAATTATCTGACTCATGATTTGGAAATGACAACATTAGTTTTTGCTCTCAAAATTTGGAGGCATTATCTGTATGGTGAGACATGCAAAATTTATACAGATCATAAAAGTCTCAAATATATTTTCCAACAAAAAGATCTTAACTTGAGATAAAGACAATGGATGGAATTACTTAAAGATTATGACTGCACAATATTATATCATCCAATTAATGCCAATGTAGTGGCTGATGCATTAAGTAGAAAGTCTATGAGTAGTTTAGCTTATATCACAGTGGTAAGGAGGATGTTGGTTAATTAAATACATAAGTTGGAAAGTCATGGGGTAGTATTAGAAGTAAAGGAGCCTGGGATACTATTGGCCCATATACAGTTTCAATTGTATTTGATTGAGCAGGTAAAAAGGCACAGAAAGAAGATGCCTATTTATATAAAAAATTGAAGAGGTGAAGAATGGCGGTGAAGTTGAATTTACTGTAGACTTTGAAGGAATTTTGAGACTGGGTAAGCAGTTGTGTGTACCTGATAAAGAAGAACTTAAGAATGAAATTTTAGAGGAAGCCTATAGATCCATACATACCATTCATCTTGGAATAACTAAAATGTATAAGGATCTAAAAGAAATTTATTGGTGGGAAGGTATGAAGAAAGACATAGTTGATTATGTTTCTCGATGCTTAACTTGCCAGCAGGTAAAAGTAATAGTGAGGCTTCATAAAGTGCCAATATTGATTATTTCTAATCGAGGACCACAATTCATAGCTCATTTTTGGAGAGCCTTCCAAAAAGGTTTGGGCACGAAGTTAAATCTCAGTACTGCTTTCCATCCTTAAACAAATAGATAGTCTGAGTGAACCATCTAAATATTGGAAGATATGCTACGGGCATGTGTGCTAGACTTTCAAGGTAGTTGGAAAATATTTTTTCCCCTAGCTGAATTTGCTTATAATAATAGCTACCAAGCCAGTATACAAATGACCCCTTTTGAGGCATTATATGGTAGACGTTGCCGTTCTCCAATCGAATGGTTTGAGATGGGCAAAGCTAAGATTTTAGGGCCTGATATGGTACAAGATGCACTAGTTAAGGTAAAACTAATTAAGGAAAAGTTATTAGCAGCTCAGAGTAGACAGAAATCCTACATTGATAATAGACGTCGACCATTGGAATTTTTCATAGGTGAACATGTCTTTTTGAAAATATCTCCTATGAAAGGAATAGTAAGATTTGGGAAGAAATGAAAGTTAAGTCCACAGTATATAGGGCCATTTGAAATTCTTGATAGGATCGGCCTAGTAGCTTATCGTTTGTCTTTACCACCTGAATTGAGTGATGTCCAACCAGTCTTTCATGTGTCTATACTACGAAAGTACTTACCAGATCCTACACATGTTATACAGTGTCCACAAATTTAGTTACAAGAAGACTTAACTTATGAGGAACAAACAGTAACGATAGTGGACAGACAAGTAAAGAAATTGCACTCAAAAGAAATATCTACAGTGAAAGTGATATGGCAAAATCACTCTTCTGAGGAGGCTACTTGGGAAAAAGAGGATGACATACGCACCAGATACCCGCATTTGTTTGAACAATGAGGTTAGTGTTTATTTGCAACTATGGTAATGACATTCAGGAATCGAATTTCTTAAAGGGGAAAAAATGTAATAATCTTAAAAATTAAAGAAAATCCTAAAATTAAAGAAATTTTTGAATAAAGGTGAGGATTTTGAGATAAGAACCGTTGAAAATATGTTTATTTATTACATGGGTTGAAGAATTATAAACAAAATATGAGAATTTACGTTTTAGGGCCAAAACGCAATTTCCTAAAATTCTGGGGGTAAAAATGTAAATAAAGAAAATTTGCAAGGACCTTCCTCAAAAATTAATTTTTTGTAGAATAGTCCCCCATGATATTTTAGACCTTCTACCACACAAAGAGCTAGAAGAAAATCTGGATCTCTCTCTCTCTTTCAAATTTTTCTCTCTCAAAACCGCAAAACTTCTCTCTAGAATTCTAGCACTTTCGGACCTTAGATTTTGACACCACCACCGCCAATGGACTTAGAACGAAGAGTTCTACAAATCTATCCAATTAGTTTCTAGAAAATTGGTTAGAGATTGGCCGAAAAATGGAGGAAAAAATCACCTAAAGAAGTAATTTCTGAAACTCTTATTTGTGGTTGTCAAACTCAAAAGTTAACACCATAGATAGATCCAGTAGGTACTGAAACTTTAGGATCTCAAATTTTAGGTCTAGATTTGGATTGAAAACATAGATTTTTGGGTTTTCCAACTTGGAACCCTAACTTTGTGAGTAGATCATTCTTCTATGACTTACTTTATGCTCTTCTTGAACTTTAAATGTATAATTGATTATGTTTATAAGTTATTTATATTTTTATATGTCTCTGACATGGATTAAATTTTTGAATTATTTACAATCTGGTATATAGTTCGAGAAGAGTATGGTTTTGAAAATGGATTTTTGAATTCATTGAATATTTGATTTTAAATGTATTTCTCATCATATAGTAAAGGAAATATATTGTGCACATCGCATTAATTTATAAAACTATATGATTGCCTTGAAAAAGGGCATGTATATGTGATAAACCTTGATTGGAAAATTTATAACAAATGAGTTGTATTAAGACTGAAATTCTGTAATATACTGAAAGCTCTGTTTTGAATGATATGACATATGTGCATATAATAATTTCTATGGAGGAATCTTGTTGAAAACACTGTTTGCTAACAACAGATGATGTTAGACTTGGTGCACCTTGATACCTTAGCTAGTAGGGGTAGTGCTAGCTCGTGTGACGGCTAACACACGGGATATGATATGTGATAGAGAATGGGATGCCTCATATCTGGGTGAGATGCCAACTATATGATATGTGATTTGCCTTCCCTTGCTTTATGCTTGGGAAATTGCCCATATTAAAGTCCCTTCTTGTTTCCTTTTGAATGGTGGTAGGGCAAAACTTAGTTAGGATGCTAAGTATAGGTAAATCTTACACCACCAAAGTACGAAAGGTCTTGAACTTTGATATGGTGGTTCTAATATGGATCCTACTAATGTTTTCATGAGAAATGGTTTGATGCATATCAATGTTTGATTAACGATCTTACTGTATCATATATGGTTTCAGATATCTGAATGTGATTTGAACTGAGAATATTTAAAATGCGGGTTCTATATGGATGTACTTCTGAACTGTAATTTTCAATATGATAAATTTTAATATATGATTACATCCATATGTTGACCTAAGAGATCATAAGAGGTATTATCTACTTACTGTGTTGTCAAACTCACTACACGATACTTATATTTTTTTTCAGATAAAGATACAGAATTTGGCCCTACAGCTACGTGATCAGCTAGGTGTCATATTCTCTGAGTGAGCCTATGTTGCTTCCAAGGCTCACAATGTTTAAAATATTATGTAATTGCAATCTAGAATATGCTCTGAACGCCACAGGCATGATCCCTGCTTCTGCTGTAATATTGATAAGTGTATACTTGACATGTATAATTGACTATACTGGAAACTTGTAAATATCTGTTATTTGCCTCAATCGCATTTCATTAAATTGGGGCGTGACAAATATAAACATTATTTTCAATAAACAATAAGAGTGCATATGCTTGGAGAAAAAAAAGTATAAATAATTTTTAATGTATAAATATATGTTTATATGTTTTCTGGACCTATAAATCAAATTTTTGCAAGCTTTTTTTTAGGCATGCTTAGAAAATATGGTAAACATCTCTGCAAAATTTCATAATTTTTAGACAACGAACGAATATTTTATAATTGTTTTTCAAAATATTCAAAATATTTAGAAAAAATAATTTTATTGCTAGATGGCTCCGAAATTTCTTGGGTTTCTTGGTTCCGTAATTGAATTATTATCACATAAAAATGAAATAACACGGATTCTTTTTACTTTTTTGTTGTTTATACTCTTTCTCCTTCAAACAGATGTACTCTTTAATATTTATTGAAAGTAATGTTTATATATTTAAAAAAAAACAAACAATAATATTTTTTGAATGACTGGGGTGGCACCAAGAAGAGATGAAGGAACTACACCATTGGCTGGAGAGCTGAGAGAGAGGGAAGAGAGTTTGTAGAGAAAGAGAGAGGAAGAAGGCGTTGCACAATCACAGGCAAGAATGACCGAAAACGAAGGGAAAGTGGAAGATTTAATAAGAACATAATGACGGTTCTAGGATAAACCATTGTTAATAATTAAATGACTTAACAACGGTTCCCATGAATATTTGCAAATTCTTATGTATGAACAGTCAAATTTTAATATTAAATGTTTCCTTAAAGACAATTTTTACATAACCATACCTAAATTAACGACGGTTACTATGTAACCCTCGTTAAATTTTGACAATTCCCATTAATGGTCAAAATTTAACGACGGTTATAGTTAAATTGTCATTAATTAATGAAAGTTTACCTATAACAGTTGTTAAGTTTGTGGTTTTTACTATGGTTAAGTAATTGTTGCTATGTCATGATATAATGACGATTTTCAAAACCATGGTTATATTTCCGTTGTAATCCCAGTGGCTTCTTGTAATGATAATCTATGTAACTTATGCCTAATTCTGTTTATTACCCTACTTTTGCATTTAGGACTTGTTTCATTGACCACCTTCTACAATTAAATTCCAAAAATATTTAACTTGTTCTAAAAGTTGAAATACTTAATTTGTTTAAAATTTAATAAAAAATATTTTTTAGAATTTGTAAAAAAGGAATCTAAAATGGCATATATTTATTAACGTGTAATATATACGTAAAGAAACTTATATATCTATCTATTATATAAAGCCGCTATAACTAGAATAACGATGACATTTATATCTAAAATTTTTCTTTTCAGTTTCATTCTAAAGTCTGATTAATAAATTTAAAATATATATAGCAGCATTCAATGTATGAGAGAAAAATATCTCATGCATGTACCATGAGCAATATTTAATTGAAATAAAAAAATACATGAGAAAAAAATTAATTACAAGCATCGTTAATATTCTATAATGTCAATTGTCACAGCTCACACGATCTTATCCAATAATTATGGTCACATGATCTTTGATTTCACAGCTCAGTGGTGGTGATAATTATTTCAGGTAATCACTATAAGTAAAATCTAACCATTGTTAATACATTAATAAGAAAGGTGAATAATAAATGTGGCGAAAATTGTTAAGTAATAAAAGCATCCAACTACACCCTTTGTTATTGCTCGTTGGGATAATATGTAATCCAAAGTGATGAATAAATAATTAGTATTCCATAAATACGTCATCCTTTTTTGGGTGACAGTATTCGTCATCCTTTATTGTAGGCAAATATATTCTGTTTGTTTTTTTTTGGGGTTCCAACTGAGAGTCAAACTTGAGACCTTCACCCTTGAAACGATTCAGATTGCCTCATCAGTTGCTATTCTTATTTTTTAACACAGCAAAACAAAGTGATAAATTATTTAAAAAAGTATTCAATTTTAACAATGTTCTTCTTTACTCTCCCTTAATTAGTCTCTCTGTATCAATGCTAACACACATGGAAACCACGAAGCTCTGTAAAGCCAAAAATAATGCACCAATCTTCAATTAATTAATTAAGTCACTGAAAACTGAGATTTCTTACAGGCCATTATCCCATCTTTGATTTCCTTTATTTTGACCACTTTGATGAAGTTGATTCCAAGCATGCATCAACTTGAATTCGAGTGTGGTTTTGCTAGTTTAACCAAAATGGGTTATGGGATCTTTTTTATTTTTTGTTTGGATATAAAGAAATTAAGAAGAAAAACTATTTTAGAGAATATTTTATGAATTTATAATTAAGCTTTCTTTAGAAACTAGAAACAAGTCAATGTTATTGGTTGGGTTATATTTGAAGGCTAAGATATGAATTAATTTATTAAATTAATTTTGAAAGGGCAATCTAAATTTTTTTACACGAAATTTTATATTTTTGGAGAAATTGCATTATTCTACCCTAATCCTTTCCCCTAACTGATATTTTCTTTTAATCAATTAATTTTTGCAACTGACATCTTATTTTATTTACTGTATTGCATTTACCCCCTATAGTCTAAATTAAACATTAACTTTAACGGTAATTACATACTATTCTTAAAATACTCTTTCTATAAAGAGAATGAAAAAATAGCTTATCAAGTAAATAGAAAGGTATTTTGATAATTTTATATGGTCAATGTTATAGCTAACATCAATTTTAGACATGGCTTAAATTCAATGAGAAAAATAAATTAGAGGGTTAATTACAAAAATTAATATATTAGAGAGAAAATTACAATTGGATGTAAAGCTTAGGGTGGAAAGTGTAATTTCCCCTATATTTAATATCGGATCGGATTCTAAATTATTGTTAGATTAGGTTCTATATATGGTATAATTTATTTAACAATGAAGTAAAGCTCTAATTATATATGAATAATATCATAATTATTAATATAGAGTTTTATATTCCAACTAATTCAGGTTTTGTTGGACTTTGATGATAAAGTTTGAGTTTGGACATAAATTTGATGGGCTATATGATTTAGATTTTCCATGTCAATCCTATCTTAATTTTAAAGTTAAAATATTCTAATATAAATGGGTCTAAATATAATTTAAACATTACATTGCTTTAATATGAATATTTTACACTTATATTGGATATATACACACTACAACAATAACAAAAAATTAGAACCATCGCTAAACCACACAACAACGGTTATACAAAATGTTACAATCAATCATTGCAACAGTCCTAGTGACAATTTTGGGAACTGTGGGCACGGTTTAGCATTGGTTCCAAAACCCTATTTTTTTTAATATTCCTATAATTGTATCAACAATAATAACAATATCCACATAAGAACCAATTTAAAGATCAAAAGCTAAATTTTACAACCAAAACTGATATTTAATTTAAACTTGAATCACAATGTTACATTTATAATTACATAAAATTTACAGTAAGAATATAAATTAACTTTGAGAGTCTAGAGGTAGATGTTCAGTGCTTTGATTGCTTGGTGCCTAAAAATAAAAAAAGATGTTAATAGTAATAAAAAAAACACCCAATTGCAAGAATCAGGATTCATTTAAACATAACTAAAGATCATTTAATCGGCTTAAACTAGTATTCACAGAATCACAAATAGTTATTGCAAAAATAGACCAAAATTTCTTAATATTTCAGATTTAACAATGACGACTAAAATCATGGAAGTTCAATGTAACTGTAATCAAATCTTTCATGTAGGTTCAAAACTCATTCAACGCAAAATAGTATGTCATCATATAAGATGAACTCACAAATCCCATTAAATCTTTTATTGCTTATTATTAAAGCAAAATCTAAGAACCAAAACAAGAGAATGGGGTTCGCAATTTCACCTGCGCAAGGAGTTCAGCTTCAGAAACATCTCTATGGTATCTTTTCGGCGAGATGAGTTTAGTTTGAAATTGAAAGGTGTGTTTAATTTCTTGCTAGAAGAAATTCTTTCCTTCTTTCATGTTTCAATTTGCTAAAACTTAGAAAGCCAAATGCCTCCCTTTCACCTTCCTTCTCTATGAACATCCCTCTTTCGCTACTCTGTTTGGCCCTTTCTCTTCGTTCTATTTTTCTCTATATAGGAGAAAATGAAAGGAAAGATGTGGGGAGAAAATAGGGAGAAGACATAAAAGGGGTGAAACTTGGGTTACTCTTTTATTTGGCGACAATGTTTTAACAAATCATCTCTATTTAATGACAGTTTTTTAAAAATTGTCCCTAAATAACATAATTTTAAAAAAAATCGTCCTTTTTTATGTTATAGTGATGGTTAGGCAAACCATCACTAAAAATATATCGTTAAATCACTTTTTCTGTAGTGACAAAGGCAACTAGATCTTTTTCAAACTGTTTGTACGTTTTCCAAGAGGCGATATCCAACATCACCCATTCAGACTATAACTGCACCCATTTTCAACATGTACAAGTGGGGTGTTCAAGATTTCCCATGTTGGCCCTATATAAATAACGAAGAGGCTTCGTATTGTTTTGTATTTAGGAGCTTTTTTGTTGGGTCAACCTTTAGATTTCAAACTTTCATAATGGGGATTAACATTATTAATATACACCCCATCCAGTGGTGCCATATATAGTTTTTTTTTAGTTCATACTAGCTAGTATCTTCACACTCCTTATATATAGAACTAATATTTTTTAGAATACTATCTTATAAAATTTTCTACTCTAGTAATAATACTCCCACGAACTTTAATGTCACAGCTCAGTGGTGGTGATAATTATTTCCAGTAACCACATGTATAGGTCAAATACATTGTTAATATTTGGATAAGAAAGGTAAATAATATATGTGGGAAATATTGTTAAATTATGAGCACCCAACCGCATCCGTTGTTATTGATCAACGGGATCACTACTATTTTATATATACGCCATCCTTTATTGCTTAAAACACCAAGCTTCGTTGAGTTGAGCCACTGAATCTGAGGTTTGTTTGAGGCCATTATCGCTTCATTGATTCTTTTATTGTGGCCACTTTGATCTCTTCTAGTTCCAATCATCTACATGAATTTTGTGGGTGTTTTGGGCAGTACCATCAAAATGGATTGTTTCTTTTAGGTCAGGCTAGTATATATAGAGTTTATTTAAATGTATTTTTTTTTAATCTCACCATGTTTTTTTTATTGAACTTAATAGAACAATACCAAAGATTCAAGAATGGTGCCACCCTTGCATATTACTTCTAAAACTCTGCCAAATATGTCCTCCTAAGTCTGTTTTCTGTAATAGAGAGAGCTGACAAAATATGTAGTAATGAAAGCTATTGCATAAATACATAATATCAAATCATAAAGCACAGTATGTATCATCCTAATCTTTCACTGGTTGAGACATCGGACAATTGACAAATTCGAAATTAGAATCTGAATTGCATTGCTTCCTTGATCAGTCCTAATAGAAAGCTCTGATCCAAACTAGACAGCTCTTGCAAAGGGACACTTAAGAAACAAATGATCAGTAGTTTCTTATCTTTTATTGCCTAAGCAGCAATTTCCTTCAATTCTAACTCCTTCTCTAAGCTCACTCTTCACTGGAATAGCTTCCAATCTCACCATGTTTAATTTGGAACCAAAACGGACTGGCAGACTAATCTACAAATTCTAAGTTTAATTGTACATTTACTATAACACGTTTACATGACTACTTTTATCGCTTTAATAAAAAAAAAAGTCAAAAATTGTTCCAATTCCAAAGTAGGGAGCAACTTCTTGCATCAGTTCAATCACGTCAATTGAGCCAACCCTTTTAGTATTTTTTTTTTAAAAAATTGAATAAGGTTAAGTATCCTAATATACGGCTATACTGTAACCTTAATTGTAATTAGTATTAAAGTATAGGAAAAATAAAGTATAAACTCATATTGATAGATGTATTAACATTTATTGCAATGGTACAGTATAAAAGTTTAATATAATTTTTGAGATTTGATAAACTGGTGTTATTAGTCTAGTTCTTCAAAGTTTAGTAAAATATAATATATTGAACACTAAATTCTCATTAAAATTGCAGAGAAAGTAGGGTGCAGTGGGATCTTAAGAAATCAAAGCTCATTTTAACTACCAATGTAATTTGAGAGAAATTTTAATATATATGCTTATGTGAGGTAGGAATTACAATCGATAGAATATGGATATGGCAAACTCAGACCCTTAATAACATATTAGCTCCATTCTTGGGTTTAGACCCAAATCGGTAACAAATTTAAAACCCATTCTCTTCTCCATTGAATAATCAAATCTCCAGAATGTTTTCCACTCATGTGCATGAAATCTTTCATATAAACTTAAAATAAAAAATGACTAAAAGAACATTAATATAATTCAAGAAGACAGTTTTACATAAAGGTAAATTTTTAAACACTATTCTCAACAATATTATTGTTAAATAATTATTTAATATATCATAAATTGTTCTCAAATGTATCCAAAACACAGCAACAATAACTCATAAATTATACAACTTAAAAATCTTCACACCTGTGTTGATATAAACTATTTGAGTTCATATCAAACATTTATACTACAGTGAATAAAAACTATTTGGGTTTCTAAGGAGAAAAATGTATATGACATAAGTTTAGTTAACAATTTTGTTATATAGAAGACTTCTGTATAAATTTAAATTATAGAAAACCTGAATATAAATTTAAAAAACTTTAAGGAAGGTGAATGTTATGTACTCTGTCTCTGTCTCTCTGTCTGTCTCTCTCTCTCTCTCTCTCTTTGTGTACTGTGTGGGTGTGTGTGTTCATGGATATGAAAGAGTACCTAGTATACTACCTAAATCCATTAATTTATTAAAATGTACATATAATATGACTTATCTCCAAGTAATAATCTGCATGTCGGATCAATTGAAAATTTTTTGCTAGTACTTACGTAGACTTTGGCTTTTTGTTAGCTTCACCTAGCTCCTGCAATGTTGGCATCACTATATACGCCAGTCACAACTCGGAGAAGTAGTGAAAACATTTGATATTATTTGTATGACCCTTTAATGAACCATACCCAAAAGCTAGCTCATGAGGTTGGAGAGTCCAAGGTTCATGTAAACCTCACATTAAAATCTCATTTTCACATCTCACATACCTTGTAATTGGGATCCTAATATTCTCCACTCACCAAAAACCGTAAAATATATTGAGCACTGACTCACGAAGATTCTCACGTCGAAATTTCATAGAAATTAAGTGGGGTGTGATCGGATTTTATGTAAAACAGACGAATAACTCAGATGCTGATGGACAAAAAAAAATTATGGACTATTTGCTTTGAACCAAAACATAAGAGGCCAACTGTCACGCCTCTACTTTTAAAAGGCATGTGAACCACATAGTTTACAAACATATATTTGCTATAACATGCATATTACACTCATTTGTCATTGGAAACAATTTCATATAGGTATTTTCATGTATTTACAATATACAAATCAAGTCTATAAATATCAAAGTAACGGCAAATGTAATATCCCGTAATTTTTAAATAATAATATTTTACGATAAAAAATATATTTTTATTTTTAATGATTATATTTTGCTAAAAGCAAATATATTTTTAATTAAAATGATTTTGTTTTGCTTAAAATAATTATATTGGCCTCTAATAAATGTTTGTTTTAATTTTAGAAATATTCTTTCTTTTATTATGTATAAAAATATTTATTTTATAATTTTTTTTTATTAAAATTTTTATCAAGAAAAGTCATGATTTAAGAGTTAAACTAAAGTTTTATAAGAATGTAATTTTTAGAAATTTTTGAGATATTTTAAGATGAAAAATAGTATTTATATGTATATATATAAATAAATCTCATTATTCAATTATTAAATAATAATAATAATAATAATAATAATAATAAAAGTAAAAATAAGCAAAAGGAAACTGGGAGGGGAGCGTAGTGCAGAGAGCAGGAGAAGAAAAAAAAATTCTTTTTTTTTCTTTCTCTAAACTTCTCAACTTTTCTCTAAGATTTCTCTCATTCTAGACATCCAATTGAAATACCGGAGGTACGGTTGGACTCGTGGCAACGAGAGTTTTAAAACTCACTGATCATTTTCGCTGGAAGTTCATAGAAATTTTGCAGGAAAAATTGTGAATAGTAACTTATAGGTAAATTTTCTAAAATGCTGAATTTTTTTATGGTTTTTCAAGGTTTTAAGTTAGAGGTTTTGTTAAGAATATAGAGTATTAATTATATGATAAATTTCATGATCAAACAATGTGATTTGGTGTTTTAATTTTGAAAATTATTCTTCTGTGAACAGTAACTGTGAACAGTGTCCCGGTGTATGAACAATATTTTTTGGCATGAATAGTGATTTTCGCCGCGTGAACAGTGTTTTCTGGTCATGAACAATTACCAGTGTTGACTAAACTCCTGAACTCATTTTCTAGATTTTTGAACCATCCGGACACGTTTTTTAAGTCTAATTGATCAAATTCAGATTGAAAAAGTGTATTTTGGAGCTATCCAATCTGGGCCTCTTACCCTGTGAATGAATATAATGCTGAATAGTAACTTATAGGTAATTTTTCTAAAATGCTGAATTTTTTTATGGTTTTTCAAGGTTTTAAGTTAGAGGTTTTGTTAAGAATATAGAGTATTAATTATATGATAAATTTCATGATCAAACAATGTGATTTGGTGTTTTAATTTTGCAAATTATTCTTCAGTGAACAGTAACTGTGAACAGTAACTGTGAACAGTGTCCCGGTGTATGAACAATATTTTCCTGCATGAATAGTGATTTTCGCCGTGTGAACAGTGTTTTCTGGTCATGAACAATTACCAGTGTTGACTAAACTCCTGAACTCATTTTCTAGATTTTTGAACCATCCGAACACGTTTTTGAAGTCTAATTGATCAAATTCAGATTGAAAAAGTGTATTTTGGAGCTGTCCAATCTGGGCCTCTTACCCTGTGAATGAATATAATTTACTATAACGTATTTTTAAATATATCTCATGCCCATGCATTTTAAAACAAAAGTTTTAATTGTTTATAGCATAAATTGAATTTCATATTTATATTGATTTATATTCTTAGAAGCTATAAGACATGCAGAACAGACCTTTAATAATTCCTCCTGAGTTTGTGATGAAAATATGGTGTTATGTTACACTTTATTGAATTTTATAATTGTATCATTTTTCAAATTGTTTCATATGATTTATGTTATACTGATACCTCCTTATTTCATGAATATGGTGAAATTAAATTTGAATTTATGTTTGAATGTGTTTTTGGGACTGAATGTCATGGTTTATCTAGATTGGAACGAAAATGTTGTATTTCTAATTTTGAGAATGAATTTCTATGCCAAAACTCTATCCGAAGAATGTCTTGAAAGGGAGGAATATATATTTTGTCTTAAAAAGAATTTTAACCTTATTTTTCCAATTTTTCTTTCATTTTATATTTTTGGTTTATAAAACTTGTTTATTCTGGAGGAATTATTGACAGAAACACTGTTAGCTAGAGGCAGAGATAGCTAGCCTTGGTGCACCATGAAACCCAAGATAGTAAGGAAATTGCTAGCCCCTTGTGCGAATGAGCACATGAGGATTGGATTGTGAATAAGTATGGAGTTGAGGTATGTCTCCTCCAATAGCCAGTGGTATTTGGCCTGATTACCTATTATGAGAATGTGATGATTTATTCTTCATATTGCTGTGTGCTTGGGACAGTCATCATATGAAAAGATTAGGGAGTTAAGGAAAGCTCCTCCCAACCTTATGATATGAATGATGAGAATATAGTGATTTACCCGTCCCATTGCTATGTGCTTGGAATAAGAACATGTATATGGTGATTGCCCTTACTAGACTTTGTGCTTGGATATAAAAAAAATTATAATGATGGTTCTACTTTGAGTCTTCCTCTAAACGTTTTTTTTATAAATAATTATTTTCTTATTTGACTTTGAAACTATTGTTTATTATATTAAATCTCAAGATTTTAGAACTTCTCTTAATCAAATTAGCCAATTTAAAGCTTTAGATTGTTGTTATATACATTGATTTACATAATGTTATATTCTAACATAATTTCTATTTATAAAAACTTGTGCGTATGGTATGTTCTGTTTCAGTTATTGTAGACTATATTTGCTCACTGAGTTGTCAAACTCACTGCACGATATTTCTACATTTTTTTTAGATAAAAATACAGAGTTTGATCCTTCTCCTACAGATAACTGGTCAGTTAGACGACACATTTTATGGGTGAACCTACTTTATTTCCAGAACTCCCAGTTTTTGACTTATGTTGTATTTTGCACTCTAGAGTTGCTCCATATATCATAGACAGGATCTCCACTTCCATTTGTATAGTATTTATGTATATTTTGAGATAATTAAAATTATACAGTATAGATAATAAAACTCTCAAATGAATGTGATTATGAGTTTGGCTACAATCTATACTATTTGTGAAAAATTCATTTATATGTATCATACTAGAGGCTTACGGGATGAGATTATTCGCAAAACTTGTGCCGGTTATGTACTCCTATTTTTGGAGTCGTGACAGCAAAAGTAAAGATCTTGTCTATGGCATAGAGATCATACTCTAAATTACAAACATGGAATGATTTAAACATTGTGAGCCTTGGAAGCAACATAGGCTCACCTAGAGAGTGTGACACTTAGTTGATTATGTATTTGTTGGACCAAACTCTGTATTCTTATCTGAAAAATATGAAAATATCATGTAGTGAGCTTGTCAACTCAATGAACAGATAATACCTCCTATGACCTCTTAGGTCAACATATGGATGTACTCATATTTTAAAATTTGTCACATAAAAAATAAGTTCGGAAGTACATTCATATGAGACTCGCATTTCAAATATTCTTAAAACAAATGATACTCAGATATCTAAAACCATATACTGTACTGTATGATCACCAAATAAATATTGTTATGCATCAAAATATTTCACATGAAAATATTAGCAGTATCTCATATCAGAACCACCATATCAAAGTTCAAACCCTTATATACTTTGGTGGTATAAGATTTGCCTAAATTCAATATCTCAATTAAGGTTTGCCCTACCACCATTAAAGAGGACATGTGAAGGAATTATAATATGGGCATTTTCGAAGCACACAACAAGGAAGGCAAATCACATATCATATAGTCGACACTCGCCCAGATATGAGGTATCCTATTCTCCTTCACATACCAAATCTCGTGTGTTGGCCATCACACGAGGCTAGCACCACCCCTACTAGCTGAGGTGTCAAGGTGCACCAGGCTAACATCACCTGCTGTTAGCAAACAATGTTCCTAATAGGACTCCTACACATATGCCATATCGTTCAAAAGAGAGGTTTCAATATAATACAAAATTTTCAATCACAGTATAATTCCTCTGTCAGAAACTTCTCAATCAGGGTTATCACATATACATGTCATTTTTCAAAGCAATCTTATAACTTTATATATTAATGCCACATACACAATATACTTCCTTTACCATATGATGAGAAATACATTTAGAATCACATTCAATTAATTCAAAAATTTATTTTCAAAACTATACTCTTCTTGAACTATATGGCAGATAGTAAACAAATAAGGTAATTTAATCTATTTTAGAGACATATAAAAAGTATAAATAACTTGTAAGTCATAGGAAGAATTTTCTACTCACAAGGTAAGGGATCTAGGTTGGACAACCTCAAAATACACTTTTCCAATCTAAATTTTACCAAATAGACTTAAAAAACGAGTCCAGAGGGTCCAAAAACCTAGAAAATGATTCCGAAATCGTGAAATTTGGCATCTAAGAGCTTGGTCAACACTAGTCAACTAATGGATATTATTTACGATCAAAATTACTATTCACCACGGGCTTTCAAATTTTCAATTTGAGGTCTCTAAATAAGAGTTTCAGAGTTTATTTTTTTCTAAGATTTTCTACTTTTGATCTACGACGATTCCTCGACTGATTTGAAAAATTATTCGGCCAATATCATAGTACTCTTCGTCCTGAATCTAGTGGTACCCTTAGTTTTGAGATCAGATACTCAAAAGTACTACAGATCTAGAGAGAGAAAATAGAAGAAAAACTACTTTTCACTTTTCACTATTCATTGTCATTGGTTACACATTTTTTTTTTCTCTTTTTTTTTATAAATGATGGAGGGACCATGCAAAAATTCAATTTTTGAGGGAGGTCCTTGCAAATTTCATTATTTACATTTTGACCCCTAAACTTTTAGGAAATTATAATTTGACTCCAAAAATATTAATAAGTTTTCATTTTTATCCTTAAAATATTTCAATTACATCTCTGCTTCTTTATTTCTTTTAATAATCCATATATAAATGAAAATTATGAAATCTTAGGGGTGTTACATTCTTTCCCCCTTACTTTCAAACTATCCTATCACAAGTAAGAAATGAAGTTAAGGCATAAATTACAATTATTAACCTTACTACTCAAGCAACTGTGGATATCTCTTTTGTATATCATCTTTAATTTCTAAGGGGTCTCTTCACTTGAGTGATTTTGCCATATAACCTTAACCATAGGGATTTCCTTCAACCATAATTTTTTCACTTGTTGATCAACAATAGACATCAGTTCTTTCTCATAATTAAGCTAAATTCTTGACCAATTAAATTTCTTGGAATTAGATAACATGAGAAAAATCTGATAGGTACTTCCTTAGTATTGATGTAAGAAAGACTGTATCAACATCACTTAATTATGATGGCAAAACTAGGCGCATATGTAATAACCGTAAAATTTAATGAAAATTCTAATTAAAGGAAATTTATAATAAAAGAGAGAATTTTAATAATAGAGATAAGAACCGGTGAAAATATGTATATTTATTACATGGATTAAAGAATTAAAAAATAAATATGAGAATTTATGTTTTGGCGCGCTATAAGCAAATATATTTTTATTTATGTAAAAATGATTATGATTTGTTAAAAGTAAGTGGACTTTTAAGTAAAAGAAGTATTGTGTTGCTTAAAATAATTATATCGGCCTCCATTGAATTTTTACGGTATTTTTAGAAATATTCTTTCTTTTAATATGAATAAAGATATTTGTTTTGAAATTTGTTTTATTATGATTTTTATCAAGAAAAATCATGATTTAAGAGTTTAACTAAAGATTTACGAGAATAGAAATTTTTAGAAATTTTTGGGATATTTTATGGTGAAAAACGGAATTTATATGAATTTATATAAAAGAAAATTCTATGATTAATTATTTAATAATTATTATTATATAAAAAAAACAAATGACAAAATGAAAGGGAAACCGTAGGTTAGTCTGCAACAAAATTGAAAACGGAGAGGAGGAGTGAATAGTACCTTCAATTTTCTTCTCTTGATCTGAAGTGTCTATGGGTTTCTGATTTTAAAACTGAAAGTGTTATTGGATTCAGGACAAAGAGTACTTCAGTTTTGACCGATCAGTTTTTCAAATCAACCATTGAATCGTCGTAGATCTGAAGTAAAAAATCTCAGTAAAAGGTAAGTTCTGAAAAACCTTACTTAGAGACCTCAAATTAGAAATCTGACACCGTAGATGGGTTCAGAAGTTTGATAAACATTAGAATATGTACTTTTTTCGGTCATTTGGTAACCTTTTATGTGGCGGTGAATAGTAATTTTTGGCATGAATAGTGGCGAATGAATAGTGATTTCGGTGATGAATAGTACCCGAGTTCATTTAAGATTTTTGGATCCTCCGAACACGTTTTTGAAGCTTATTTGGTCAAATTCAGACTAGAAACGAAGATTTAAGGCTGTCCAATCTGGAGCCCTTACTTGTGAGTAGATGATTCTTCCTATGACTTGTCTATACTCTTCTTGATACTTGAATATGTATATGATTATGTTTATGAGATATACACACTGTGATATGTTTCTGAAATGTATTAAAACGATCTGATATGCTTACATTTTGAAATACAGTTCAAGAAGAGTATAGTTTTGAAAATGGATTTATGAACTCATGGTGTATATGATTTCACATGTATTTCTCATTAAATGATAAAGTGAATATTTATACACGTGACATTGATTTATAGAGATATATGATTGCCTAGAGAAAGGGAATATATATATGATAAACCCTGAATGGGTAATTTATAATAGATGAATTTTGAAATACATTAAACATGTGATTTTTACATGTATTTCGCATTACCTGTCAAAGAAAGTATGTTATACATGTGACATTGATTTTACAGTGATATGTTTGCCTCGGATATGGGCATGTATACATGTTTCCCCTGAATGGGAAGTTTTGACATATGAGTATTTTGAGACTGAAAGTCTGTATTATATTGAGAATTTATACTGGATTATATGGCATATGTGCATATGGTATTTTCTGTGGAGGAATCCTATTGGAAACACTGTCTGCTAACAGCAGGTGATGTTAGCCTTGGTGCGCACCTTGATTGCCTCAGCTAGTAGGGGAGGTGGTGCTAGCCTCGTGTAAGGGCCAACACACAAGAGTTTATATGTGAAGGAGAGCGGAATGCCTCCTATATATGGGCGAGATGCCAGTTATATGAGATGTTATTTTGCCTTCCCTTGCTGTGTGCTTGGGAAAGACCCATACAGAGTCCCTTCGCGTGTCCTCTTGAATGGTAGTAGGGCAAACCTCAGCGGGATGCTGAGTTTAGGCAAATCCTATACCACCAAAGTACAGAAGGGGTCAAACTCTGATATGGTGGTTCTGATAAAGGATCCTCCGAATATTTTATGAGAAATTTTTTGATGCATAACATAATTTGATTAATGATTTTACAGTATTGAATATGATTTTGAAGTTGATATGAGCATTATTTATAGAGTACCGCATACGATTTGAAAGACCTGATTATGATTTTTGAACAGAGAATATTTGAAAATGCGGGTCCCATGTGGATATACTTCTGAAATGTAATTTTTGATAACATAAATTTTATTATATGAGTACATCCATATGTTGACCTAAGAGGTCATAGGAGGTATTATCTGCTCACTGAGTTGTAAAACTCACTACACGATGTGGATCTATTTTTCAGATAAAGACATAGAGTTTGGTCCAATAGCCACGTGATCGACTAGAGGTCGTACTTCAGTGGTGAACCTACATTGTTTCTAAGCTCTCAATGTTTTATATTTGTAAAATATTTGTACTCTAGAGTTTCTTTGAACGTCACAGGCAGGATCCTTGCTTCTACTGTTACTCTGGTGTTTATAGACGTAAACTGTATATTGTATATGTGTATGGGAACTTATATGTATTGGTTTATATGATAAAGAATGGCATTATGTTCATTTATGGAAAATATATGTGTATGGTATATAGATTTCACGTGCCCTAAAATTTGGGTCGTGACAGTATACTACTATGTCTACTTTGTTCAAGATTTCAAAAGAGCCTATATACTAGAGTTTAATAGTTTTCTTCTTTCCAAACCTCATTACCTCTTTCATGGGCAATTCCTTCAAAAACCCAACCCAAAGAACGACAACATTTGTTGCAAGTTTCACGTCCACATTTGTGACAAACACCCATTTGTTTAGCTCCACGCTTTTTAGCAAAGCTACTCTTTCCTAAACCAAGCATGTAAGAGATGAAACTATTTGCAAACTCATCTGATAATCGTACCTTAGCTTCAATTAGCCAACGGATATCAGCAGGTATTCCCATGATCATCATTAACCTCAATCTTTTAACTTGTGCTTTGTAATTTTTTTTCAATGCATTAGGTGGAAGAGAAGGAAAATGATTTTTCAAATTTTTGAGTATGTCTCCCATTCTCGATTCAATGTTTTTTTCTTCTTCTTTTTTACAATATTTTTATTTTGGGTGTTAGTAATAGTGGGTAATATTCAACTAGTGGATTTCAAGGAAAGTATGGAGGAGTCACAATAATCTCACTTAAAATCCATACTCCTTAGGCACTTTTAGCCTTGTTGACAAAATCAACCAATTTTATACACCCAAATTACTGCACCAACTTTCAAGAAACAATTCTTTAAACAAAAATTTCTATACACGGAATAAACAAATATTCTAAATTATAACTAGTGGAAGAATTATACTTACCTGGATCCAAATAGTTCGTAATCCCCGGCAACAGTGCCAAAAACTTCTTGTTGTAATTAAAACTCGCAAGTGTGTAACATCATAAAACTCTAATAAAGTTAGATAAATTTAAGGATGAGTAGAAAATACATATGACAAGTAATCAAGATGCTTAGTTATATGATTATAAGGCAAGTATAAAATAGGTAACATAGTTAATGTTGAATCATATAAATAAAATATTTTTGGAGCATAAATGAGAGGAATAGGATACAAAGATATTCCTTAAGATGCTAATTTAGGATTAGCAACATAATAAGGAAGGAAGAAGCATTATGTAATGCAATATATATATTTACACGTGCAAAAGGAGAAGCTTTACGTGTAAATATATATATATAGATATAGTTTCTCTCAATTACACCATGCATATCCTAGTATACATATCATAATGCATGCACGTGAGAATGGAAACAAAAACACTAGCACTTTGGTAGGTTAAAAACACAAATGCAGCTAGGAAATGCAAGCTGAAACATGCACCCAACCTTGCCCCACATCCAGCATCTTCGCGCCATCTTGCTCCACCAATAACCAGTAGAAAACCTACCCCACATGCAGTAGACTCATGCCCAGCAGAATGCACGCCACATTTGCTCCATTAGACAGCAGGAATTAGTGCCACATCAAGCAGAAAAAGACACACCCATATGGCAGCATCCTCACGGTACATTTGCTCCTAAACCAAGTAGAAAAAAAAGTCACATATTTGCCCTATAAACCTAACAGAAACACACCCACCCACTGCAGCAGAAACACACACCCCACCTGCAGGATTCACGCTCCCATCTGCTCCAAGAAAGCTACAGTTTCACGCCCATACAACCAGAAACAACCATGCATGCAAATATGTGGCAACATGTCTTCCTTTTATGTATTATTCACCCACTCCCACTGAGCATATTATAATATGCATGCACCTACGTGGAGAGAATCTGAAAAACACACTGACCTGTCCTGCAGAACCAGGGAATCCCTGCACCCATGACAGCCACCTCATTGCATTTAGAAATGGTGCAGCAGAAAAACACCTACCCTTGCCTCACGCCAGCAGAAAAAATGAGAGAGGGAAGTAACCAAAAACTCAAGAGGCAAGAGGAAAGAAAAGGGAGAGGGTAGCCAAGAAGAAGAAGGAGGTTGAGGGAGGAGGAAGAGAGTGGGAAAACCAGAGAAAAGAATGGAGAGTTTCCTTCCCTCACCATAAGGCAGTGAGAGTGAGAGTGAGTGCTGAGGTTTGAAGCCTTGATCACCCCATATTTGGTGCAAGAAATGTGGCTGAGTTGTAAAGGAAACAAGAGGAGAAGGAAGCTGCAAATTGAGAGCCATAGGAGTAGGTTTACATAAGGTAAGTCTAGCTTCTTATAAAAATCCGATTTTGGGATTATTAGGTTAATTTTCGAGCCTGCATGGACGACTTTCTGTCTAAAATATGGAAACTTGTTCAACATATAATTTGTATCCCTATGTCTTAGGCATATAATTTGGAATTATATCAATCGGACTTAAAATAAGAGAGTTATACTCCAGGGAGTGATGAGAGGTCAAAATCAGGTCTAGAATTCAGGCTGGTGAAGAATAGCTTCTGTTTTCAAATTTTTGGGACTCGTCCATAAGGAATATGAAGTCGTGGGTAACATGAAAGTTGTAGATACATTTCTCACGGTCATATATCCACTGGAATCATAAACGTTAGAGTCTATATGAGTGAGTTAGGATCTGATTGGTGAGTAAAGGTCATAGAGCATAGAAGAGTTAGCTTGAGAAAATAGAAACCTTTTTGCACCTGAAAATATTGGCTTAGTAAATTTATTTAATGGACTTTAAATCCTCTAATTTTTGGTGAGAAGAGTCTTAAAATGTTCATAATCGATTCTAGAAATTTCATGATTTTTGAGAACCTACAACTAGGTCTTTTGCAATTAAAACTGTGTTAAGGACAATTTGCTACACAGCTTAGACTGTTGATGGAAAGACAAAATATTGAAGGGGTTAGATGTTGAATTTTTGTATGAATATTTTATGACATGTTATAGGAATCCTAATTAAGGATCGCACCAAATTTTAGAAAATTATAGGCAGGTTAAAGCATATAATAAAATGTAAAAATTCGGTAGGTCAGGAAATGAGTCAGAACAGACCATAACAAGGGATAGCCTTAAATCTTGGGTTATTCGAGGGGTCAAATGATTTTTTTTTACTTGAAATTTTTATGGTGATTATATAACATATCTAGGATGTTTCTATAAAGTAGCATGAATTTTAAAGAAGTTTTACTAATTCAAATGAATGTAAAACATAATAGAAATAGAACTGAAACTAATCTGCACTGTTCTGGGTTATGGAGGTAGTTTTGAGGATTGAATGGAAGTGTTAAGGGCTGAGAGAATTATGAAATAAAAAAAACATGTAAAGGTACCTCCATACAAAAGTTTAGAATTTTTAGAGGAATTTTGTCATATTTAATAATAACCCCAAATCTCAGCAAAATCATAGTTTTGTTTTGAGGAGCAAAAGCTTTTAAACTAGAGATTTATGACTTTAGGTACTGATATGCATGCATTAACTAAGAAATCTTATATGTTTTAGTTTGAGTTGCTAGTAGTAACATTGGAATCCCTGGAAAGGAAGTGATTGTGTTGAAATTGAGGTAGCTAGCCTTTCCTTAAAACACTCTTTATGTTTATGAACTTGAATTTATCAAATTTCATTGGTTGCCTGACTTTTATGCTATGATGAATGATGGTCTAAAGATATGTTATGTATGCATTCTCAGAAATTAAGGGGGTGCACAAAAGGGTGCCAAGTGAGCCCCATTTTCCTTACGATTGTCAATAATAGGAGATGCATAACCCTTTGCAGGTATGGTCGTATGTGACTGACTGTGTAAGTAGACCATAATGTTATAGGTCCCTAGTGTGACCAAGATGCCGTATGTATGTATGGTCAGTGCTTATCTTTCAGTGAAATAATTTGAGATGTTTTAAGGAATGTTTATTATTTTTCTAAAAAATTTGGTTGCTAGCCTTTCCTTAAAACACTCTTTATGCTTATGAACTTGAAATTATGAATTTCACTAGTTGCCTAAATTTTATGCTATGATGAATGATGGTTTAAAGATATTTCATGTATGCATTCTTGGGAATTAGGGGATGCACAAAAGGGTGCCAAGTAAGTCTCATTTCCTTCACGATTGGCCAATAATAGGATATGCATAGTCCTTTGCAGGTATGGCCATATGTGACTGCACTGCGTAAGTAGACCATGATGTTATGGGTCCCTAGTGTGACCAAGATGTCGTATGATGAATGTATGGTCAGTGCTTATGTTTCAGTGAAATAATTTGAGATGTTTTAAGGAATAGAATGTGTACTTTTTTTCAAAAAAATTTGCTAGCTATTGAGATTTTCATCTCACTTTTTATGTCCACATAATCACATTCCAGGTACTCCAGTAAGAGGTGAGCAACAGGGGTCTCAAGGTTGACACATATGATCATGATTGTATTTTCTTTGGTTGTGTACCATTTATGTGGGATAGCCTAGATAAGTGCTAGCTCCCTTTTAGACAGCTGATAATGTGATGTAATATAAGTTATGGACTGTACCCTTTTTCTTTATGGCATGAGATCCTTTATGTTGTAAGTAATGCATATCATGCCTAGCTAGTTGTCTATAGGGAAATGAGATTTGAAAATGCTTGGAATATCTTGAAGTACTTGTATGCTTTCCCAAGAATGATAAAAAACAATATAAGTTAATAGGTTAATGTATGGGCTAGGTGGTCATTGCCAAAAATTTATAAATAACAAGGAACTTTCTACGATTTAGATTTTCAAGGTGTTACAAAGTGCACGAATCTATTAGAGTATAGATTAAGTGGTATGTAAGGTCGATCCCACAGGGATTGCCAATTGAGAGAAAATTCTAATTTAGATCCGAAATAAATACTTCTAACCTAGTTGCCAATGTCTTGTTTTGTGAGAGGAATATTGAACAAAGTATGCAAAGAACTAATATACTGAAATTAAATGAAGATGTATTCAAAGTAAAGAAGCATGCTAAGGTTAAGGGATCCACACTTAGTATATCAAATAAAAATAAATTTTACTCTTTTATTACTCAATTAGAATCCTTACATAAATAAGATTCCAATAGGAAAATATGTTAATTTAAGCTCACATTTGTTTATACATGAGTTATATTTTCCTCCTTTTTATTGTATTACTAATATATAAAACATTCTTGTAAAATTGATTCAAGCATACATTGTGTCAATCATCATCTTGTCTTCACATT
>CM073463.1:60351160-60398660 GCA_037074535.1 Gleditsia sinensis | reverse complement strand
CCGCATAGCCATCAGGTCTTTGACATACTAAGGGGATAAAATTATCTTTATACCACCTAAAGTCTGATAATTTTGGACATCTTAGATTTTGTAATATTGATAATTGTCTTTCATTATACTCTTGTGGTTGTCCTACAAAATGAGCTACGATGGCATATAGTAATGTTTCACAGCAATCAGGGACTCTATTAATTTGTCCTGCTGCATTTGTTTCAGGCCTTGTTGCATTTGTTATTGTTTCTTTACTTCTTATTAAATTATCCCACCATCCTTTTAGAGCTCCAGTGAACCCTAAAATAATTATATCTAATATTCTAGAATCATCCATATTTTTTATTCTATAGGCTGATATAGCCATACACATTTGTTGTACTGTATTCATAATTTCATTTTCGCTCATACCGTCAATATTCCATTCTAGAATACCCGATCCGGTAAATACATTTTGATTATAATCGCTTCTTTCTTCGAACTGAAGATTTGGTACTGTAGGTCTTGGGTAATAATTTTTTGTTGTAGTTACATAAGTTGGTGTTACCTTTTTTATTCTTTCAATAAAATTTGGAGTTGGGTTTTCCTTTTGTATAGTATTAATTTTTGAGGATTTTTCCTTTTCAAATATTTTTTCTATTTTTTGTGTTAAATCAGATATTAAATCTTCATTTGAGAATTTAAATTCTGATGCATTTTTTCTAGATATTGGTTCATGTTTATATATTGGTCTAATTTCTAATTCTGATTTCTTATTTTGTTCTATTGTTTCTTTAAACAGATTTATGGGTCTATTGCTTAGATTCAAATGAGGGTATGTCGAAGAAGGCTTTTCTTCTATGTTTATAAGTGTATCTTGTTTGTTTTCTATCCTTTCGAGTTGTTGACCTATTGTAACTAATATTTGATTTGTATAATTATTTTGATTTTGTATATTTGATATATCTTTTTTATTTATGGATTCATTCATATTTGCTGATCCTATTGTTTTAAATGGTGAGGCTACTACATCATAGTTTCCTACCTTTATTGCTATTTCTGTCAGTGGTGGATGAACCGATTCTACAGGTGTTGCTTTTGTATTTGTGGGAATCCAAGTTTGTGAAACTTTTTGGGTAACATTTATTCTTGGATGATTTTCACTAAAAGGATTGAATATTTGATTATTGTATGTATATTGACTTAACCATTTAAAAAATGGAATTTCCATTTTTACTTGATTCATCATTTCATAATATTCTATTCGAATATTATTTCTTTGCTCTTCGGTAAAATTGGTAAAAAACCAATTTCTTTTTATCCTATGTTCTGGTGACATAAATTCTTTTTGAATTAAGTCTTTGTTAATTTGGTATTCTTTCTTTTTAATCATCATTATTTGATGTCTTGTTGGTGATTGTTGATTATCAAATCTTTGTTCTAGATTGGTTTGAGTTTCTTCAAGGGATTCTACTGATCTAGTATCTTGTATGTTTTCTCTAGGTATTTGTAGGGGTATTTGGTTTGACTCATACAAAGGTCTAGGTATTTGTATTTGATCTATTTCATACAATGGTCTTGGTATTTGTGGTCTAAAGTCTACACCTCTTAAGTTGACATTAGGTATTGTTTGTGAGACAGGAGTTGGTATTCTACTAGGATCTAAAGAAGTTCTAGCTGTTTCAAATCCTGTTCTTATTGTTGAGTCAGATAGTTCGGTTATTCTAACAGAACTACTTCTTCTTAAAGGCCTAATATAGGCTTCACCTTCTCTTGATACATAAGTAAATTCTATTGTTGTTGTATCTTGTGAAGGAGGTGGTACCGCATCTGGTATTCTCCACATATCAGGAAAGGTGACTTCATCATGTCGAAGTCTTCTTGGTGTTGTAATATTTGCCTGCCTAGAGTTAGCTTCAAATATTATTGTTTCAGTTCTGGGTGATTCCCTAAGAGCAAATATATTTTGATTTGTTTTTGTTACCTTAAAACATATTCTATACAAAATATTAACTGTTGAAACCCCATGTCTTACTTGTCTGTTAGCTTGACTAACATCTAAGGTTAGACATCCTTCAGTTTCAGAATCTTGAAGTCTTATTGTATAATTTGGGAAGCAATTAAAGTAAGCTGGTCCATTATGAAGGTTGGTTTCCATAGCGGCCACTATTGATTCATCAAAGTTTGTTCTTCTTTTATCTCTTACGGCTAAGAGAACTGGGGTATTTATCCCTATTCTGTGAAGAGGTTTTGCTGCTACTTGAACTAATCCTACGTTTAAGTAGTTATAGTTCCTTTTGTATTTTTGAATTATTTCTTGTGTTACCAATGGTATACTCTGTGATTCTTCACTGATTCCTACATCGTCTTCTATTGTTTTAACAACTCTTGTAAAACTAAAATCAAAGGTATTCCTAAGATATACCTGAGATTCTTCAAATCTTGGTATTGAAAAATTTTGTAAATTTCTTTCTACATGAATTATTTCTTC
Source organism: Gleditsia sinensis (assembly GCA_037074535.1). Lineage (NCBI taxonomy): Eukaryota > Viridiplantae > Streptophyta > Magnoliopsida > Fabales > Fabaceae > Gleditsia > Gleditsia sinensis. The sequence continues at coordinate 60,396,199 of CM073463.1, read as the reverse complement.
TTCATGCATGTTTACTGCATTGCTATTGTCTAGGGTTATTGGTCTTCCTAATTCGCTTGCATTACTTGAAGAAGTCGCATCACTTCTCCTAGATAGCATCCTAACCAATCTATTGGCCATTATCCTATATGGACATTGACTTTCTAAGTGTTTAGGTTTAACTACTGGCAGTAGGTAATCCAATGGTCTCACTGCCCCTTGGGTCTTACAGCCAGGTCCGCCTAGTTCCAACGTAGCTTCAACCGTAAACTTAGATTATCAAGGTTTTCTACAGGGTAACTCCTATAGATACAGGCTCTGATACCATGTTTTAGTAGGATCGGTGCATGCAAAAGAAAGGCAAAGAATTACTTTTAAATGCAAAGAAAAGAAAACCAGCCCAGTATGGCAATACTGGCACAGCAAATGAAAAATAAAGCAAATAAAAATGTAGATATAAGTTTGAGATCAAAAGAACTTTTGTAAATTATATTGATATTGTAAACTTACAGATATTGTCGAACCAAATACAGAATGCTTTTCTTCAGATAAGAAAAGGGCTAGAGGAATTTTCACAACAACAACACACGAACTCAAGGAAAGAATCCGACCATTTATAAATCATGGCGGATTTTACAATGGTTTAAGTCCGTGACGGACTTAACAAAGGATGAAGTCCGAAAATATCCGTGTCTTCATCATTGTAGCTTTTGTGTTGGCATTGCTTTTCTGATAAGCATAATTGCAGCTTCTGCGCTGGCACTGCTTTTTTTGACTTTTGATTTGCTTTTTCTTTAAGAAAAGTAAATGCTTTGTCTGGTGTCTTGCTTTTGTCGGGCAACTTTACTTTGTAGCTTTTGAGCTGGCACTGCTTTTTTGACTTTTGATTTGCTTTTACTTTAAGAAAAGTAAATGCTTTGTCTTGCTTTTGTCGGGTAACTTTACTCTGTGCTTCTTGCTGGTTGACACGTAGAGCACTTTGTAAGGGATTCTCCTTTTGAGCTGTCTAAGAGGAGCAGCTTTCAGTTGCATGGAGAGTTTTGTCTTGTTAGAAATCATTACTGAAGTCAGGCTCTTGGGTAGCTTCAAGATCTATCCCAAAACAATCATCTTCATTTTGATATAGAGGATCTTCAGTTTCCCCTATTTCTTCAATTAATTCATCTTTTCCTTTTACCGAACCTTTGTGAGAGGCTGAACTTGACATGATCTCTGATAGCTTTTGATTCCAGGCTTCAGGATCTTTGATTGTGGCTAGTTGAGCCATATGCTTTGTCTTCTCGGTGAGAAATTGTTGATTCTCCTGAGTCTTGAGTTTTTCTTGATGTACAAAAGTAGGATTCTTTTGTATCCAGGTTCTGATATGTTCCATAGTGCAGAATTTCAGATCATATTTAGCCCACCATTTAATGCTGATATAGCGGACTAGATATTTAATGGCTGCATTTGAAGCTTTTGTCTCTATACCATAATCCCAAGACATGATCCAAGGCACCTTAAAATATACATAGAAGAAAAAGGGCTTGAATTCAGGGATAAAGGTGGAAGAGTTTTTGAAGTAATTAAATGCTTCCTGTATAGGAATAGGAATACATTTTTTGATTGGTCCGAATAACTCAAACCATTCAATAAACCAGGTAGGAAAGGTTTTCTGACAATTTTTGTGGAAATGGATAAACCATGAATGCTGGCGGTTCAAATAGTATAAAGTATTGTACCAAGCATCCACGTAATCCCAATAGGAAAAAGAAGGGGGCTGGAATGGTATTGTAAATTTCTTTTCTGTAAATGGATGCTGATTCCAGTCTTCTTTTGAAAGTACTTTTAAAATTTGTAATTGAGAAAAGACGTTTCCATCTTCCCCCTGTCGGTGAGAAATAATGACGGATTTTGTTTGAACCAAAATCAATTCATAAAAAGTTCTGGTTTTGTTCAAAGAATGAGGCAGGAAGTGCCATTGTCCTGATCTTTGTGTTTTAGGAAAAACTAATGCTGCTGATTCAGCTGCGCAGTCTTTGATTTGATCTGGTTCCAGAGAGATAACCAGTTGATATTTTTCTTTGGTAACGTAGTTTGGAGAAAAGATTTCCAAATCGCTTTGGGTATTTTGTACTGTGGTTTTTGCATAGGATTTTGATGGATCTAAATCCTTTTGAGTGGGTAATTTTGGAAATGTTGCTGGTGTCGGCAACTGTTGTATATAGTCCTGAACCGTAAGGATTTTGGACTTTGGTGGTAAAGCTGGTAGCTTTTGTGGGTTACTGGATGATGCCGATTGCATCTTTTGACTTTGTGGTGTCTGTGGTTTTTGAGGGGTTTTTCCTGAGGGTCTCATTTTCCCTGTAAAAATTCTCTTGTCAAGAAATCTGGAAGAGAGTTATTTTCTCCTTTGATAAAAGTAATGTCAAAATCAAAACAAGATAAAATTGCTTGATAACGTGCAAAAATTTGTTTTGAAACCATATTCTTGACATCCTTTTCTAAAATTCTTTTTGCAGATTGACAATCAATCCTTAAAAGAAATTTTTGATTGATCAAATCATCTTGAAATTTGTTTATGCAGAAAACAATGGATGTAAATTCTTTTTTGATGGTACTATATTTTTGTTGGGTAGTATTCCAGGCTCCTGAGTGGAATCGAACTATTTGTTCGCTATTGGATTCTGGGCTTTTTTGTTTTAGTATTCCTCCATAGCCCAATTCTGAGGCATCGGTTTCTACTATTTTAAAGGCTTTGTAGTCTGGTATACCTAAGCAAGGTAGGTTTTGGACTTGTAACTTAAGATTTTTCACTGCTTGAGTCATTTCTTGGGTCCAAGCGGGTGGATTCTTCTTGAGTCTTTCAAATAATATTGCACAGGTTATTCTTAGGTCTGGTATGAAATCTGAGACATAATTTAGACATCCTAAGAATCTCTGTAATTGAGTTTTATCTTTAATTTCATCAGGAAACTTATTTGCAAATTCTATTGATCGACTAATAGGGACTATCGATCCTTTGTAAATATCGAATCCTAAAAATCTGACTTTTGTCTGAAAGAGTTTCATCTTTGGAGCTGAGACTACTAATCCATTGTTTTTAATTATTGTAAAAAATTCATCTAAATGATGGAAGTGTTGTTCTATTGAATTGGAAAAAACTAACACGTCATCAATATAGACTATAGTGAATTTTGTATAGGGATTAAAAATATCATTCATGATATGTTGAAACTCTGAGGGAGCATTCTTTAATCCAAAGGGCATTACGTTCCATTCATAATGTCCAAAGGGTACAACAAAAGCTGTTTTGTATCTGTCTTCTTCTGATATTTCAATTTGATAATATCCCGATTTCATATCAAATTTTGAAAATATCGAGGCATTAGATAATCTACCAATTAAGTCTTTTTTATTTGGTATGGGATATCTAATCCATCTTAAGGCTTTGTTAAGGGGTTTGTAATTAATTACTAGCCTAGGGGCTCCTCTCTCTATTTCGGCATGGTTTTGAACATAAAATCCCGAACAACTCCAAGGTGATTTACTTTGTCTAATTAATTTTTTATCCAATAAATCTTGGATTTCTTTCTTACAATATTCCAACATTTCAGCATTCATTTGAATAGGTCTAGCTTTGGTTGGAATTTGTGATTCTTTAAATTCTGGTTCATAGGGTAAAGTGACTACATACTTTTTCCTATTCCAGAAAGCGTTTGGATGGTTTGAGCATACTTCTTGTTCAAATTTTGTTTTAAGGCTTATAATTCTTTTTTGTATATTCGAATTTTGAAGATGTTCTTCAATTCTTTGGTAATGGATGTCTTTTTGTAAAAAATTAATTTGATTTCTTTTTCTTTTAATTCGATTTATTGTTAAGGAATTTTGTTGTAACATATTAATTTCTTTTTGTTTAGGTGGAAGCAGCCATTCAAATATGATGGTGCGTCCTACAGCATGTGAAATTATTCCATTGTGATCTACTTCAAAGGGCATAATTTGTTGTAAGAATGGTGTTCCTAGGATTGCCGGTTCTCCTAGATTTTTTACGAGGACGAATACGTTGTAAAAACATATTCCTTGATTACAAATGTACGAATTTGTTAATTTGTAATTAACATTAAGTTTATGACTACTAGCACTGTAAAAGCTTTCAGTAGTTTTTTCATAATATTTAGTAGGTATTAGTCCTTCTTGAATACAGTTCATATCTGCTCCAGAATCAATTAATACAACTAAATTTTTATGAAATTCTTTATTAACTACTAATTTCATTTGACAATACCATTTTTGGAATAACGTTTTTTGTATTGTATTAAGAAATTTTTCTTTATCCGGTTCTTTTGGCAATTCTACTAATTTATTAGAAGAAGTTGGATTCTGATTATTGTTTGTTTCAAGTTGAAGGATTCTTAAGTCTTGAGTTAAATCATTGGACTTGAGTTCTTGAATTTCTTCTTTAAGAATTTTTATTTCTTGTTGAAGATCTTGTATTGAAGTTGGTCTTACTTCTTTTTGTTGATATCTTTCTAAAATATGGTTCAATGTTATTGGTCTAAATTCTTTTGGTTCTTGTATATCCTCATCTTCATCTAATAAATCTTTTAATTTTATTAGATATTGTTTCTTTAAGTCTTCATCCTGTATTTTATCAATTATTTCTACTAAAAAAATTGCTTTTTCTGAAGAGATCATGTTGAGTTTCTTTTGACAATTTTGACATTCACATGGTCCAAATATTCCTTTTGGACATATTGTATTCTCTTGTTCTGATAATTCTGAATCAGATTCAGATTCTAAGATTTGTTCAATATATTGTTCATCTGTTGAATTATTGTCTTCGTTTTCTTCTTGAGAAGATATTTCTTCTTCATCGGAGGAAGAATTAATTAGTATTTTCATTAAATTTTTCTTCTGTTCTTCATCTATTTGAAGACTTTGTATTTTTTGAATGGTTTTACATTTGTTTGCAAAATGTCCTGATTTACCACATTTGTAACAGACTACATTTTTCTTTGATTTTTTATACATTTTTCTCTTTGGGTTTTGTCTCTTATTTTTGTAAAAATATTTTTCTTGTTTTTCATCTTTAGGATATCTCTTAAATTTTTTAAAATTTTTAAATTTTTTGTGTTTTTTCTTTTTCTCTTTTGATGGGATGTTTAAAGTACATCCATATTGATCACAAAATTCTCCTAATTCTTGTTTTCCTTTTCTGAATTCAGTATTATATTTATTTTGCATTTTTGCTTCATTACAGAAGGCTAATCCTTCGCTTATAATTGTATTGTTTATCTGTCCATATGTTAAATCATCATATAGGACTGTTGTTTGACCTGGCCTTGCATATTTTTCTTTAACTACTTTCTTTATCCTTTCGGCAAAAAGCTTAGGAAGTCCAGAAATATATCTTTCTTTCCAATAAGCCGCATAGCCATCAGGTCTTTGACATACTAAGGGGATAAAATTATCTTTATACCACCTAAAGTCTGATAATTTTGGACATCTTAGATTTTGTAATATTGATAATTGTCTTTCATTATACTCTTGTGGTTGTCCTACAAAATGAGCTACGATGGCATATAGTAATGTTTCACAGCAATCAGGGACTCTATTAATTTGTCCTGCTGCATTTGTTTCAGGCCTTGTTGCATTTTTTATTGTTTCTTTACTTCTTATTAAATTATCCCACCATCCTTTTAGAGCTCCAGTGAACCCTAAAATAATTATATCTAATATTCTAGAATCATCCATATTTTTTATTCTATAGGCTGATATAGCCATACACATTTGTTGTACTGTATTCATAATTTCATTTTCGCTCATACCGTCAATATTCCATTCTAGAATACCCGATCCGGTAAATACATTTTGATTATAATCGCTTCTTTCTTCGAACTGAAGATTTGGTACTGTAGGTCTTGGGTAATAATTTTTTGTTGTAGTTACATAAGTTGGTGTTACCTTTTTTATTCTTTCAGTAAAATTTGGAGTTGGGTTTTCCTTTTGTATAGTATTAATTTTTGAGGATTTTTCCTTTTCAAATATTTTTTCTATTTTTTGTGTTAAATCAGATATTAAATCTTCATTTGAGAATTTAAATTCTGATGCATTTTTTCTAGATATTGGTTCATGTTTATATATTGGTCTAATTTCTAATTCTGATTTCTTATTTTGTTCTATTGTTTCTTTAAACAGATTTATGGGTCTATTGCTTAGATTCAAATGAGGGTATGTCGAAGAAGGCTTTTCTTCTATGTTTATAAGTGTATCTTGTTTGTTTTCTATCCTTTCGAGTTGTTGACCTATTGTAACTAATATTTGATTTGTATAATTATTTTGATTTTGTATATTTGATATATCTTTTTTATTTATGGATTCATTCATATTTGCTGATCCTATTGTTTTAAATGGTGAGGCTACTACATCATAGTTTCCTACCTTTATTGCTATTTCTGTCAGTGGTGGATGAACCGATTCTACAGGTGTTGCTTTTGTATTTGTGGGAATCCAAGTTTGTGAAACTTTTTGGGTAACATTTATTCTTGGATGATTTTCACTAAAAGGATTGAATATTTGATTATTGTATGTATATTGACTTAACCATTTAAAAAATGGAATTTCTATTTTTACTTGATTCATCATTTCATAATATTCTATTCGAATATTATTTCTTTGCTCTTCGGTAAAATTGGTAAAAAACCAATTTCTTTTTATCCTATGTTCTGGTGACATAAATTCTTTTTGAATTAAGTCTTTGTTAATTTGGTATTCTTTCTTTTTAATCATCATTATTTGATGTCTTGTTGGTGATTGTTGATTATCAAATCTTTGTTCTAGATTGGTTTGAGTTTCTTCAAGGGATTCTACTGATCTAGTATCTTGTATGTTTTCTCTAGGTATTTGTAGGGGTATTTGGTTTGACTCATACAAAGGTCTAGGTATTTGTATTTGATCTATTTCATACAATGGTCTTGGTATTTGTGGTCTAAAGTCTACACCTCTTAAGTTGACATTAGGTATTGTTTGTGAGACAGGAGTTGGTATTCTACTAGGATCTAAAGAAGTTCTAGCTGTTTCAAATCCTGTTCTTATTGTTGAGTCAGATAGTTCGGTTATTCTAACAGAACTACTTCTTCTTAAAGGCCTAATATAGGCTTCACCTTCTCTTGATACATAAGTAAATTCTATTGTTGTTGTATCTTGTGAAGGAGGTGGTACCGCATCTGGTATTCTCCACATATCAGGAAAGGTGACTTCATCATGTCGAAGTCTTCTTGGTGTTGTAATATTTGCCTGCCTAGAGTTAGCTTCAAATATTATTGTTTCAGTTCTGGGTGATTCCCTAAGAGCAAATATATTTTGATTTGTTTTTGTTACCTTAAAACATATTCTATACAAAATATTAACTGTTGAAACCCCATGTCTTACTTGTCTGTTAGCTTGACTAACATCTAAGGTTAGACATCCTTCAGTTTCAGAATCTTGAAGTCTTATTGTATAATTTGGGAAGCAATTAAAGTAAGCTGGTCCATTATGAAGGTTGGTTTCCATAGCGGCCACTATTGATTCATCAAAGTTTGTTCTTCTTTTATCTCTTACGGCTAAGAGAACTGGGGTATTTATCCCTATTCTGTGAAGAGGTTTTGCTGCTACTTGAACTAATCCTACGTTTAAGTAGTTATAGTTCCTTTTGTATTTTTGAATTATTTCTTGTGTTACCAATGGTATACTCTGTGATTCTTCACTGATTCCTACATCGTCTTCTATTGTTTTAACAACTCTTGTAAAACTAAAATCAAAGGTATTCCTAAGATATACCTGAGATTCTTCAAATCTTGGTATTGAAAAATTTTGTAAATTTCTTTCTACATGAATTATTTCTTCTTCATGCATGTTTACTGCATTGCTATTGTCTAGGGTTATTGGTCTTCCTAATTCGCTTGCATTACTTGAAGAAGTCGCATCACTTCTCCTAGATAGCATCCTAACCAATCTATTGGCCATTATCCTATATGGACATTGACTTTCTAAGTGTTTAGGTTTAACTACTGGCAGTAGGTAATCCAATGGTCTCACTGCCCCTTGGGTCTTACAGCCTGGTCCGCCTAGTTCCAACGTAGCTTCAACCGTAAACTTAGATTATCAAGGTTTTAGAAAGATCGGTGCATGCAAAAGAAAGGCAAAGAATTACTTTTAAATGCAAAGAAAAGAAAACCAGCCCAGTATGGCAATACTGGCACAGCAAATGAAAAATAAAGCAAATAAAAATGTAGATATAAGTTTGAGATCAAAAGAACTTTTGTAAATTATATTGATATTGTAAACTTACAGATATTGTCGAACCAAATACAGAATGCTTTTCTTCAGATAAGAAAAGGGCTAGAGGAATTTTCACAACAACAACACACGAACTCAAGGAAAGAATCCGACCATTTATAAATCATGGCGGATTTTACAATGGTTTAAGTCCGTGACGGACTTAACAAAGGATGAAGTCCGAAAATATCCGTGTCTTCATCATTGTAGCTTTTGTGTTGGCATTGCTTTTCTGATAAGCATAATTGCAGCTTCTGCGCTGGCACTGCTTTTTTTGACTTTTGATTTGCTTTTTCTTTAAGAAAAGTAAATGCTTTGTCTGGTGTCTTGCTTTTGTCGGGCAACTTTACTTTGTAGCTTTTGAGCTGGCACTGCTTTTTTGACTTTTGATTTGCTTTTACTTTAAGAAAAGTAAATGCTTTGTCTTGCTTTTGTCGGGTAACTTTACTCTGTGCTTCTTGCTGGTTGACACGTAGAGCACTTTGTAAGGGATTCTCCTTTTGAGCTGTCTAAGAGGAGCAGCTTTCAGTTGCATGGAGAGTTTTGTCTTGTTAGAAATCATTACTGAAGTCAGGCTCTTGGGTAGCTTCAAGATCTATCCCAAAACAATCATCTTCATTTTGATATAGAGGATCTTCAGTTTCCCCTATTTCTTCAATTAATTCATCTTTTCCTTTTACCGAACCTTTGTGAGAGGCTGAACTTGACATGATCTCTGATACCTTTTGATTCCAGGCTTCAGGATCTTTGATTGTGGCTAGTTGAGCCATATGCTTTGTCTTCTCGGTGAGAAATTGTTGATTCTCCTGAGTCTTGAGTTTTTCTTGATGTACAAAAGTAGGATTCTTTTGTATCCAGGTTCTGATATGTTCCATAGTGCAGAATTTCAGATCATATTTAGCCCACCATTTAATGCTGATATAGCGGACTAGATATTTAATGGCTGCATTTGAAGCTTTTGTCTCTATACCATAATCCCAAGACATGATCCAAGGCACCTTAAAATATACATAGAAGAAAAAGGGCTTGAATTCAGGGATAAAGGTGGAAGAGTTTTTGAAGTAATTAAATGCTTCCTGTATAGGAATAGGAATACATTTTTTGATTGGTCCGAATAACTCAAACCATTCAATAAACCAGGTAGGAAAGGTTTTCTGACAATTTTTGTGGAAATGGATAAACCATGAATGCTGGCGGTTCAAATAGTATAAAGTATTGTACCAAGCATCCACGTAATCCCAATAGGAAAAAGAAGGGGGTTGGAATGGTATTGTAAATTTCTTTTCTGTAAATGGATGCTGATTCCAGTCTTCTTTTGAAAGTACTTTTAAAATTTGTAATTGAGAAAAGACGTTTCCATCTTCCCCCTGTCGGTGAGAAATAATGACGGATTTTGTTTGAACCAAAATCAATTCATAAAAAGTTCTGGTTTTGTTCAAAGAATGAGGCAGGAAGTGCCATTGTCCTGATCTTTGTGTTTTAGGAAAAACTAATGCTGCTGATTCAGCTGCGCAGTCTTTGATTTGATCTGGTTCCAGAGAGATAACCAGTTGATATTTTTCTTTGGTAACGTAGTTTGGAGAAAAGATTTCCAAATCGCTTTGGGTATTTTGTACTGTGGTTTTTGCATAGGATTTTGATGGATCTAAATCCTTTTGAGTGGGTAATTTTGGAAATGTTGCTGGTGTCGGCAACTGTTGTATATAGTCCTGAACCGTAAGGATTTTGGACTTTGGTGGTAAAGCTGGTAGCTTTTGTGGGTTACTGGATGATGCCGATTGCATCTTTTGACTTTGTGGTGTCTGTGGTTTTTGAGGGGTTTTTCCTGAGGGTCTCATTTTCCCTGTAAAAATTCTCTTGTCAAGAAATCTGGAAGAGAGTTATTTTCTCCTTTGATAAAAGTAATGTCAAAATCAAAACAAGATAAAATTGCTTGATAACGTGCAAAAATTTGTTTTGAAACCATATTCTTGACATCCTTTTCTAAAATTCTTTTTGCAGATTGACAATCAATCCTTAAAAGAAATTTTTGATTGATCAAATCATCTTGAAATTTGTTTATGCAGAAAACAATGGATGTAAATTCTTTTTTGATGGTACTATATTTTTGTTGGGTAGTATTCCAGGCTCCTGAGTGGAATCGAACTATTTGTTCGCTATTGGATTCTGGGCTTTTTTGTTTTAGTATTCCTCCATAGCCCAATTCTGAGGCATCGGTTTCTACTATTTTAAAGGCTTTGTAGTCTGGTATACCTAAGCAAGGTAGGTTTTGGACTTGTAACTTAAGATTTTTCACTGCTTGAGTCATTTCTTGGGTCCAAGCGGGTGGATTCTTCTTGAGTCTTTCAAATAATATTGCACAGGTTATTCTTAGGTCTGGTATGAAATCTGAGACATAATTTAGACATCCTAAGAATCTCTGTAATTGAGTTTTATCTTTAATTTCATCAGGAAACTTATTTGCAAATTCTATTGATCGACTAATAGGGACTATCGATCCTTTGTAAATATCGAATCCTAAAAATCTGACTTTTGTCTGAAAGAGTTTCATCTTTGGAGCTGAGACTACTAATCCATTGTTTTTAATTATTGTAAAAAATTCATCTAAATGATGGAAGTGTTGTTCTATTGAATTGGAAAAAACTAACACGTCATCAATATAGACTATAGTGAATTTTGTATAGGGATTAAAAATATCATTCATGATATGTTGAAACTCTGAGGGAGCATTCTTTAATCCAAAGGGCATTACGTTCCATTCATAATGTCCAAAGGGTACAACAAAAGCTGTTTTGTATCTGTCTTCTTCTGATATTTCAATTTGATAATATCCCGATTTCATATCAAATTTTGAAAATATCGAGGCATTAGATAATCTACCAATTAAGTCTTTTTTATTTGGTATGGGATATCTAATCCATCTTAAGGCTTTGTTAAGGGGTTTGTAATTAATTACTAGCCTAGGGGCTCCTCTCTCTATTTCGGCATGGTTTTGAACATAAAATCCCGAACAACTCCAAGGTGATTTACTTTGTCTAATTAATTTTTTATCCAATAAATCTTGGATTTCTTTCTTACAATATTCCAACATTTCAGCATTCATTTGAATAGGTCTAGCTTTGGTTGGAATTTGTGATTCTTTAAATTCTGGTTCATAGGGTAAAGTGACTACATACTTTTTCCTATTCCAGAAAGCGTTTGGATGGTTTGAGCATACTTCTTGTTCAAATTTTGTTTTAAGGCTTATAATTCTTTTTTGTATATTCGAATTTTGAAGATGTTCTTCAATTCTTTGGTAATGGATGTCTTTTTGTAAAAAATTAATTTGATTTCTTTTTCTTTTAATTCGATTTATTGTTAAGGAATTTTGTTGTAACATATTAATTTCTTTTTGTTTAGGTGGAAGCAGCCATTCAAATATGATGGTGCGTCCTACAGCATGTGAAATTATTCCATTGTGATCTACTTCAAAGGGCATAATTTGTTGTAAGAATGGTGTTCCTAGGATTGCCGGTTCTCCTAGATTTTTTACGAGGACGAATACGTTGTAAAAACATATTCCTTGATTACAAATGTACGAATTTGTTAATTTGTAATTAACATTAAGTTTATGACTACTAGCACTGTAAAAGCTTTCAGTAGTTTTTTCATAATATTTAGTAGGTATTAGTCCTTCTTGAATACAGTTCATATCTGCTCCAGAATCAATTAATACAACTAAATTTTTATGAAATTCTTTATTAACTACTAATTTCATTTGACAATACCATTTTTGGAATAACGTTTTTTGTATTGTATTAAGAAATTTTTCTTTATCCGGTTCTTTTGGCAATTCTACTAATTTATTAGAAGAAGTTGGATTCTGATTATTGTTTGTTTCAAGTTGAAGGATTCTTAAGTCTTGAGTTAAATCATTGGACTTGAGTTCTTGAATTTCTTCTTTAAGAATTTTTATTTCTTGTTGAAGATCTTGTATTGAAGTTGGTCTTACTTCTTTTTGTTGATATCTTTCTAAAATATGGTTCAATGTTATTGGTCTAAATTCTTTTGGTTCTTGTATATCCTCATCTTCATCTAATAAATCTTTTAATTTTATTAGATATTGTTTCTTTAAGTCTTCATCCTGTATTTTATCAATTATTTCTACTAAAAAAATTGCTTTTTCTGAAGAGATCATGTTGAGTTTCTTTTGACAATTTTGACATTCACATGGTCCAAATATTCCTTTTGGACATATTGTATTCTCTTGTTCTGATAATTCTGAATCAGATTCAGATTCTAAGATTTGTTCAATATATTGTTCATCTGTTGAATTATTGTCTTCGTTTTCTTCTTGAGAAGATATTTCTTCTTCATCGGAGGAAGAATTAATTAGTATTTTCATTAAATTTTTCTTCTGTTCTTCATCTATTTGAAGACTTTGTATTTTTTGAATGGTTTTACATTTGTTTGCAAAATGTCCTGATTTACCACATTTGTAACATACTACATTTTTCTTTGATTTTTTATACATTTTTCTCTTTGGGTTTTGTCTCTTATTTTTGTAAAAATATTTTTCTTGTTTTTCATCTTTAGGATATCTCTTAAATTTTTTAAAATTTTTAAATTTTTTGTGTTTTTTCTTTTTCTCTTTTGATGGGATGTTTAAAGTACATCCATATTGATCACAAAATTCTCCTAATTCTTGTTTTCCTTTTCTGAATTCAGTATTATATTTATTTTGCATTTTTGCTTCATTACAGAAGGCTAATCCTTCGCTTATAATTGTATTGTTTATCTGTCCATATGTTAAATCATCATATAGGACTGTTGTTTGACCTGGCCTTGCATATTTTTCTTTAACTACTTTCTTTATCCTTTCGGCAAAAAGCTTAGGAAGTCCAGAAATATATCTTTCTTTCCAATAAGCCGCATAGCCATCAGGTCTTTGACATACTAAGGGGATAAAATTATCTTTATACCACCTAAAGTCTGATAATTTTGGACATCTTAGATTTTGTAATATTGATAATTGTCTTTCATTATACTCTTGTGGTTGTCCTACAAAATGAGCTACGATGGCATATAGTAATGTTTCACAGCAATCAGGGACTCTATTAATTTGTCCTGCTGCATTTGTTTCAGGCCTTGTTGCATTTTTTATTGTTTCTTTACTTCTTATTAAATTATCCCACCATCCTTTTAGAGCTCCAGTGAACCCTAAAATAATTATATCTAATATTCTAGAATCATCCATATTTTTTATTCTATAGGCTGATATAGCCATACACATTTGTTGTACTGTATTCATAATTTCATTTTCGCTCATACCGTCAATATTCCATTCTAGAATACCCGATCCGGTAAATACATTTTGATTATAATCGCTTCTTTCTTCGAACTGAAGATTTGGTACTGTAGGTCTTGGGTAATAATTTTTTGTTGTAGTTACATAAGTTGGTGTTACCTTTTTTATTCTTTCAATAAAATTTGGAGTTGGGTTTTCCTTTTGTATAGTATTAATTTTTGAGGATTTTTCCTTTTCAAATATTTTTTCTATTTTTTGTGTTAAATCAGATATTAAATCTTCATTTGAGAATTTAAATTCTGATGCATTTTTTCTAGATATTGGTTCATGTTTATATATTGGTCTAATTTCTAATTCTGATTTCTTATTTTGTTCTATTGTTTCTTTAAACAGATTTATGGGTCTATTGCTTAGATTCAAATGAGGGTATGTCGAAGAAGGCTTTTCTTCTATGTTTATAAGTGTATCTTGTTTGTTTTCTATCCTTTCGAGTTGTTGACCTATTGTAACTAATATTTGATTTGTATAATTATTTTGATTTTGTATATTTGATATATCTTTTTTATTTATGGATTCATTCATATTTGCTGATCCTATTGTTTTAAATGGTGAGGCTACTACATCATAGTTTCCTACCTTTATTGCTATTTCTGTCAGTGGTGGATGAACCGATTCTACAGGTGTTGCTTTTGTATTTGTGGGAATCCAAGTTTGTGAAACTTTTTGGGTAACATTTATTCTTGGATGATTTTCACTAAAAGGATTGAATATTTGATTATTGTATGTATATTGACTTAACCATTTAAAAAATGGAATTTCCATTTTTACTTGATTCATCATTTCATAATATTCTATTCGAATATTATTTCTTTGCTCTTCGGTAAAATTGGTAAAAAACCAATTTCTTTTTATCCTATGTTCTGGTGACATAAATTCTTTTTGAATTAAGTCTTTGTTAATTTGGTATTCTTTCTTTTTAATCATCATTATTTGATGTCTTGTTGGTGATTGTTGATTATCAAATCTTTGTTCTAGATTGGTTTGAGTTTCTTCAAGGGATTCTACTGATCTAGTATCTTGTATGTTTTCTCTAGGTATTTGTAGGGGTATTTGGTTTGACTCATACAAAGGTCTAGGTATTTGTATTTGATCTATTTCATACAATGGTCTTGGTATTTGTGGTCTAAAGTCTACACCTCTTAAGTTGACATTAGGTATTGTTTGTGAGACAGGAGTTGGTATTCTACTAGGATCTAAAGAAGTTCTAGCTGTTTCAAATCCTGTTCTTATTGTTGAGTCAGATAGTTCGGTTATTCTAACAGAACTACTTCTTCTTAAAGGCCTAATATAGGCTTCACCTTCTCTTGATACATAAGTAAATTCTATTGTTGTTGTATCTTGTGAAGGAGGTGGTACCGCATCTGGTATTCTCCACATATCAGGAAAGGTGACTTCATCATGTCGAAGTCTTCTTGGTGTTGTAATATTTGCCTGCCTAGAGTTAGCTTCAAATATTATTGTTTCAGTTCTGGGTGATTCCCTAAGAGCAAATATATTTTGATTTGTTTTTGTTACCTTAAAACATATTCTATACAAAATATTAACTGTTGAAACCCCATGTCTTACTTGTCTGTTAGCTTGACTAACATCTAAGGTTAGACATCCTTCAGTTTCAGAATCTTGAAGTCTTATTGTATAATTTGGGAAGCAATTAAAGTAAGCTGGTCCATTATGAAGGTTGGTTTCCATAGCGGCCACTATTGATTCATCAAAGTTTGTTCTTCTTTTATCTCTTACGGCTAAGAGAACTGGGGTATTTATCCCTATTCTGTGAAGAGGTTTTGCTGCTACTTGAACTAATCCTACGTTTAAGTAGTTATAGTTCCTTTTGTATTTTTGAATTATTTCTTGTGTTACCAATGGTATACTCTGTGATTCTTCACTGATTCCTACATCGTCTTCTATTGTTTTAACAACTCTTGTAAAACTAAAATCAAAGGTATTCCTAAGATATACCTGAGATTCTTCAAATCTTGGTATTGAAAAATTTTGTAAATTTCTTTCTACATGAATTATTTCTTCTTCATGCATGTTTACTGCATTGCTATTGTCTAGGGTTATTGGTCTTCCTAATTCGCTTGCATTACTTGAAGAAGTCGCATCACTTCTCCTAGATAGCATCCTAACCAATCTATTGGCCATTATCCTATATGGACATTGACTTTCTAAGTGTTTAGGTTTAACTACTGGCAGTAGGTAATCCAATGGTCTCACTGCCCCTTGGGTCTTACAGCCAGGTCCGCCTAGTTCCAACGTAGCTTCAACCGTAAACTTAGATTATCAAGGTTTTCTACAAGGTAACTCCTATAGATACAGGCTCTGATACCATGTTTTAGTAGGATCGGTGCATGCAAAAGAAAGGCAAAGAATTACTTTTAAATGCAAAGAAAAGAAAACCAGCCCAGTATGGCAATACTGGCACAGCAAATGAAAAATAAAGCAAATAAAAATGTAGATATAAGTTTGAGATCAAAAGAACTTTTGTAAATTATATTGATATTGTAAACTTACAGATATTGTCGAACCAAATACAGAATGCTTTTCTTCAGATAAGAAAAGGGCTAGAGGAATTTTCACAACAACAACACACGAACTCAAGGAAAGAATCCGACCATTTATAAATCATGGCGGATTTTACAATGGTTTAAGTCCGTGACGGACTTAACAAAGGATGAAGTCCGAAAATATCCGTGTCTTCATCATTGTAGCTTTTGTGTTGGCATTGCTTTTCTGATAAGCATAATTGCAGCTTCTGCGCTGGCACTGCTTTTTTTGACTTTTGATTTGCTTTTTCTTTAAGAAAAGTAAATGCTTTGTCTGGTGTCTTGCTTTTGTCGGGCAACTTTACTTTGTAGCTTTTGAGCTGGCACTGCTTTTTTGACTTTTGATTTGCTTTTACTTTAAGAAAAGTAAATGCTTTGTCTTGCTTTTGTCGGGTAACTTTACTCTGTGCTTCTTGCTGGTTGACACGTAGAGCACTTTGTAAGGGATTCTCCTTTTGAGCTGTCTAAGAGGAGCAGCTTTCAGTTGCATGGAGAGTTTTGTCTTGTTAGAAATCATTACTGAAGTCAGGCTCTTGGGTAGCTTCAAGATCTATCCCAAAACAATCATCTTCATTTTGATATAGAGGATCTTCAGTTTCCCCTATTTCTTCAATTAATTCATCTTTTCCTTTTACCGAACCTTTGTGAGAGGCTGAACTTGACATGATCTCTGATAGCTTTTGATTCCAGGCTTCAGGATCTTTGATTGTGGCTAGTTGAGCCATATGCTTTGTCTTCTCGGTGAGAAATTGTTGATTCTCCTGAGTCTTGAGTTTTTCTTGATGTACAAAAGTAGGATTCTTTTGTATCCAGGTTCTGATATGTTCCATAGTGCAGAATTTCAGATCATATTTAGCCCACCATTTAATGCTGATATAGCGGACTAGATATTTAATGGCTGCATTTGAAGCTTTTGTCTCTATACCATAATCCCAAGACATGATCCAAGGCACCTTAAAATATACATAGAAGAAAAAGGGCTTGAATTCAGGGATAAAGGTGGAAGAGTTTTTGAAGTAATTAAATGCTTCCTGTATAGGAATAGGAATACATTTTTTGATTGGTCCGAATAACTCAAACCATTCAATAAACCAGGTAGGAAAGGTTTTCTGACAATTTTTGTGGAAATGGATAAACCATGAATGCTGGCGGTTCAAATAGTATAAAGTATTGTACCAAGCATCCACGTAATCCCAATAGGAAAAAGAAGGGGGCTGGAATGGTATTGTAAATTTCTTTTCTGTAAATGGATGCTGATTCCAGTCTTCTTTTGAAAGTACTTTTAAAATTTGTAATTGAGAAAAGACGTTTCCATCTTCCCCCTGTCGGTGAGAAATAATGACGGATTTTGTTTGAACCAAAATCAATTCATAAAAAGTTCTGGTTTTGTTCAAAGAATGAGGCAGGAAGTGCCATTGTCCTGATCTTTGTGTTTTAGGAAAAACTAATGCTGCTGATTCAGCTGCGCAGTCTTTGATTTGATCTGGTTCCAGAGAGATAACCAGTTGATATTTTTCTTTGGTAACGTAGTTTGGAGAAAAGATTTCCAAATCGCTTTGGGTATTTTGTACTGTGGTTTTTGCATAGGATTTTGATGGATCTAAATCCTTTTGAGTGGGTAATTTTGGAAATGTTGCTGGTGTCGGCAACTGTTGTATATAGTCCTGAACCGTAAGGATTTTGGACTTTGGTGGTAAAGCTGGTAGCTTTTGTGGGTTACTGGATGATGCCGATTGCATCTTTTGACTTTGTGGTGTCTGTGGTTTTTGAGGGGTTTTTCCTGAGGGTCTCATTTTCCCTGTAAAAATTCTCTTGTCAAGAAATCTGGAAGAGAGTTATTTTCTCCTTTGATAAAAGTAATGTCAAAATCAAAACAAGATAAAATTGCTTGATAACGTGCAAAAATTTGTTTTGAAACCATATTCTTGACATCCTTTTCTAAAATTCTTTTTGCAGATTGACAATCAATCCTTAAAAGAAATTTTTGATTGATCAAATCATCTTGAAATTTGTTTATGCAGAAAACAATGGATGTAAATTCTTTTTTGATGGTACTATATTTTTGTTGGGTAGTATTCCAGGCTCCTGAGTGGAATCGAACTATTTGTTCGCTATTGGATTCTGGGCTTTTTTGTTTTAGTATTCCTCCATAGCCCAATTCTGAGGCATCGGTTTCTACTATTTTAAAGGCTTTGTAGTCTGGTATACCTAAGCAAGGTAGGTTTTGGACTTGTAACTTAAGATTTTTCACTGCTTGAGTCATTTCTTGGGTCCAAGCGGGTGGATTCTTCTTGAGTCTTTCAAATAATATTGCACAGGTTATTCTTAGGTCTGGTATGAAATCTGAGACATAATTTAGACATCCTAAGAATCTCTGTAATTGAGTTTTATCTTTAATTTCATCAGGAAACTTATTTGCAAATTCTATTGATCGACTAATAGGGACTATCGATCCTTTGTAAATATCGAATCCTAAAAATCTGACTTTTGTCTGAAAGAGTTTCATCTTTGGAGCTGAGACTACTAATCCATTGTTTTTAATTATTGTAAAAAATTCATCTAAATGATGGAAGTGTTGTTCTATTGAATTGGAAAAAACTAACACGTCATCAATATAGACTATAGTGAATTTTGTATAGGGATTAAAAATATCATTCATGATATGTTGAAACTCTGAGGGAGCATTCTTTAATCCAAAGGGCATTACGTTCCATTCATAATGTCCAAAGGGTACAACAAAAGCTGTTTTGTATCTGTCTTCTTCTGATATTTCAATTTGATAATATCCCGATTTCATATCAAATTTTGAAAATATCGAGGCATTAGATAATCTACCAATTAAGTCTTTTTTATTTGGTATGGGATATCTAATCCATCTTAAGGCTTTGTTAAGGGGTTTGTAATTAATTACTAGCCTAGGGGCTCCTCTCTCTATTTCGGCATGGTTTTGAACATAAAATCCCGAACAACTCCAAGGTGATTTACTTTGTCTAATTAATTTTTTATCCAATAAATCTTGGATTTCTTTCTTACAATATTCCAACATTTCAGCATTCATTTGAATAGGTCTAGCTTTGGTTGGAATTTGTGATTCTTTAAATTCTGGTTCATAGGGTAAAGTGACTACATACTTTTTCCTATTCCAGAAAGCGTTTGGATGGTTTGAGCATACTTCTTGTTCAAATTTTGTTTTAAGGCTTATAATTCTTTTTTGTATATTCGAATTTTGAAGATGTTCTTCAATTCTTTGGTAATGGATGTCTTTTTGTAAAAAATTAATTTGATTTCTTTTTCTTTTAATTCGATTTATTGTTAAGGAATTTTGTTGTAACATATTAATTTCTTTTTGTTTAGGTGGAAGCAGCCATTCAAATATGATGGTGCGTCCTACAGCATGTGAAATTATTCCATTGTGATCTACTTCAAAGGGCATAATTTGTTGTAAGAATGGTGTTCCTAGGATTGCCGGTTCTCCTAGATTTTTTACGAGGACGAATACGTTGTAAAAACATATTCCTTGATTACAAATGTATGAATTTGTTAATTTGTAATTAACATTAAGTTTATGACTACTAGCACTGTAAAAGCTTTCAGTAGTTTTTTCATAATATTTAGTAGGTATTAGTCCTTCTTGAATACAGTTCATATCTGCTCCAGAATCAATTAATACAACTAAATTTTTATGAAATTCTTTATTAACTACTAATTTCATTTGACAATACCATTTTTGGAATAACGTTTTTTGTATTGTATTAAGAAATTTTTCTTTATCCGGTTCTTTTGGCAATTCTACTAATTTATTAGAAGAAGTTGGATTCTGATTATTGTTTGTTTCAAGTTGAAGGATTCTTAAGTCTTGAGTTAAATCATTGGACTTGAGATCTTGAATTTCTTCTTTAAGAATTTTTATTTCTTATTGAAGATCTTGTATTGAAGTTGGTCTTACTTCTTTTTGTTGATATCTTTCTAAAATATGGTTCAATGTTATTGGTCTAAATTCTTTTGGTTCTTGTATATCCTCATCTTCATCTAATAAATCTTTTAATTTTATTAGATATTGTTTCTTTAAGTCTTCATCCTGTATTTTATCAATTATTTCTACTAAAAAAATTGCTTTTTCTGAAGAGATCATGTTGAGTTTCTTTTGACAATTTTGACATTCACATGGTCCAAATATTCCTTTTGGACATATTGTATTCTCTTGTTCTGATAATTCTGAATCAGATTCAGATTCTAAGATTTGTTCAATATATTGTTCATCTGTTGAATTATTGTCTTCGTTTTCTTCTTGAGAAGATATTTCTTCTTCATCGGAGGAAGAATTAATTAGTATTTTCATTAAATTTTTCTTCTGTTCTTCATCTATTTGAAGACTTTGTATTTTTTGAATGGTTTTACATTTGTTTGCAAAATGTCCTGATTTACCACATTTGTAACAGACTACATTTTTCTTTGATTTTTTATACATTTTTCTCTTTGGGTTTTGTCTCTTATTTTTGTAAAAATATTTTTCTTGTTTTTCATCTTTAGGATATCTCTTAAATTTTTTAAAATTTTTAAATTTTTTGTGTTTTTTCTTTTTCTCTTTTGATGGGATGTTTAAAGTACATCCATATTGATCACAAAATTCTCCTAATTCTTGTTTTCCTTTTCTGAATTCAGTATTATATTTATTTTGCATTTTTGCTTCATTACAGAAGGCTAATCCTTCGCTTATAATTGTATTGTTTATCTGTCCATATGTTAAATCATCATATAGGACTGTTGTTTGACCTGGCCTTGCATATTTTTCTTTAACTACTTTCTTTATCCTTTCGGCAAAAAGCTTAGGAAGTCCAGAAATATATCTTTCTTTCCAATAAGCCGCATAGCCATCAGGTCTTTGACATACTAAGGGGATAAAATTATCTTTATACCACCTAAAGTCTGATAATTTTGGACATCTTAGATTTTGTAATATTGATAATTGTCTTTCATTATACTCTTGTGGTTGTCCTACAAAATGAGCTACGATGGCATATAGTAATGTTTCACAGCAATCAGGGACTCTATTAATTTGTCCTGCTGCATTTGTTTCAGGCCTTGTTGCATTTTTTATTGTTTCTTTACTTCTTATTAAATTATCCCACCATCCTTTTAGAGCTCCAGTGAACCCTAAAATAATTATATCTAATATTCTAGAATCATCCATATTTTTTATTCTATAGGCTGATATAGCCATACACATTTGTTGTACTGTATTCATAATTTCATTTTCGCTCATACCGTCAATATTCCATTCTAGAATACCCGATCCGGTAAATACATTTTGATTATAATCGCTTCTTTCTTCGAACTGAAGATTTGGTACTGTAGGTCTTGGGTAATAATTTTTTGTTGTAGTTACATAAGTTGGTGTTACCTTTTTTATTCTTTCAATAAAATTTGGAGTTGGGTTTTCCTTTTGTATAGTATTAATTTTTGAGGATTTTTCCTTTTCAAATATTTTTTCTATTTTTTGTGTTAAATCAGATATTAAATCTTCATTTGAGAATTTAAATTCTGATGCATTTTTTCTAGATATTGGTTCATGTTTATATATTGGTCTAATTTCTAATTCTGATTTCTTATTTTGTTCTATTGTTTCTTTAAACAGATTTATGGGTCTATTGCTTAGATTCAAATGAGGGTATGTCGAAGAAGGCTTTTCTTCTATGTTTATAAGTGTATCTTGTTTGTTTTCTATCCTTTCGAGTTGTTGACCTATTGTAACTAATATTTGATTTGTATAATTATTTTGATTTTGTATATTTGATATATCTTTTTTATTTATGGATTCATTCATATTTGCTGATCCTATTGTTTTAAATGGTGAGGCTACTACATCATAGTTTCCTACCTTTATTGCTATTTCTGTCAGTGGTGGATGAACCGATTCTACAGGTGTTGCTTTTGTATTTGTGGGAATCCAAGTTTGTGAAACTTTTTGGGTAACATTTA
Source organism: Gleditsia sinensis (assembly GCA_037074535.1). Lineage (NCBI taxonomy): Eukaryota > Viridiplantae > Streptophyta > Magnoliopsida > Fabales > Fabaceae > Gleditsia > Gleditsia sinensis. The sequence continues at coordinate 60,374,053 of CM073463.1, read as the reverse complement.
TTCTTGGATGATTTTCACTAAAAGGATTGAATATTTGATTATTGTATGTATATTGACTTAACCATTTAAAAAATGGAATTTCCATTTTTACTTGATTCATCATTTCATAATATTCTATTCGAATATTATTTCTTTGCTCTTCGGTAAAATTGGTAAAAAACCAATTTCTTTTTATCCTATGTTCTGGTGACATAAATTCTTTTTGAATTAAGTCTTTGTTAATTTGGTATTCTTTCTTTTTAATCATCATTATTTGATGTCTTGTTGGTGATTGTTGATTATCAAATCTTTGTTCTAGATTGGTTTGAGTTTCTTCAAGGGATTCTACTGATCTAGTATCTTGTATGTTTTCTCTAGGTATTTGTAGGGGTATTTGGTTTGACTCATACAAAGGTCTAGGTATTTGTATTTGATCTATTTCATACAATGGTCTTGGTATTTGTGGTCTAAAGTCTACACCTCTTAAGTTGACATTAGGTATTGTTTGTGAGACAGGAGTTGGTATTCTACTAGGATCTAAAGAAGTTCTAGCTGTTTCAAATCCTGTTCTTATTGTTGAGTCAGATAGTTCGGTTATTCTAACAGAACTACTTCTTCTTAAAGGCCTAATATAGGCTTCACCTTCTCTTGATACATAAGTAAATTCTATTGTTGTTGTATCTTGTGAAGGAGGTGGTACCGCATCTGGTATTCTCCACATATCAGGAAAGGTGACTTCATCATGTCGAAGTCTTCTTGGTGTTGTAATATTTGCCTGCCTAGAGTTAGCTTCAAATATTATTGTTTCAGTTCTGGGTGATTCCCTAAGAGCAAATATATTTTGATTTGTTTTTGTTACCTTAAAACATATTCTATACAAAATATTAACTGTTGAAACCCCATGTCTTACTTGTCTGTTAGCTTGACTAACATCTAAGGTTAGACATCCTTCAGTTTCAGAATCTTGAAGTCTTATTGTATAATTTGGGAAGCAATTAAAGTAAGCTGGTCCATTATGAAGGTTGGTTTCCATAGCGGCCACTATTGATTCATCAAAGTTTGTTCTTCTTTTATCTCTTACGGCTAAGAGAACTGGGGTATTTATCCCTATTCTGTGAAGAGGTTTTGCTGCTACTTGAACTAATCCTACGTTTAAGTAGTTATAGTTCCTTTTGTATTTTTGAATTATTTCTTGTGTTACCAATGGTATACTCTGTGATTCTTCACTGATTCCTACATCGTCTTCTATTGTTTTAACAACTCTTGTAAAACTAAAATCAAAGGTATTCCTAAGATATACCTGAGATTCTTCAAATCTTGGTATTGAAAAATTTTGTAAATTTCTTTCTACATGAATTATTTCTTCTTCATGCATGTTTACTGCATTGCTATTGTCTAGGGTTATTGGTCTTCCTAATTCGCTTGCATTACTTGAAGAAGTCGCATCACTTCTCCTAGATAGCATCCTAACCAATCTATTGGCCATTATCCTATATGGACATTGACTTTCTAAGTGTTTAGGTTTAACTACTGGCAGTAGGTAATCCAATGGTCTCACTGCCCCTTGGGTCTTACAGCCAGGTCCGCCTAGTTCCAACGTAGCTTCAACCGTAAACTTAGATTATCAAGGTTTTCTACAGGGTAACTCCTATAGATACAGGCTCTGATACCATGTTTTAGTAGGATCGGTGCATGCAAAAGAAAGGCAAAGAATTACTTTTAAATGCAAAGAAAAGAAAACCAGCCCAGTATGGCAATACTGGCACAGCAAATGAAAAATAAAGCAAATAAAAATGTAGATATAAGTTTGAGATCAAAAGAACTTTTGTAAATTATATTGATATTGTAAACTTACAGATATTGTCGAACCAAATACAGAATGCTTTTCTTCAGATAAGAAAAGGGCTAGAGGAATTTTCACAACAACAACACACGAACTCAAGGAAAGAATCCGACCATTTATAAATCATGGCGGATTTTACAATGGTTTAAGTCCGTGACGGACTTAACAAAGGATGAAGTCCGAAAATATCCGTGTCTTCATCATTGTAGCTTTTGTGTTGGCATTGCTTTTCTGATAAGCATAATTGCAGCTTCTGCGCTGGCACTGCTTTTTTTGACTTTTGATTTGCTTTTTCTTTAAGAAAAGTAAATGCTTTGTCTGGTGTCTTGCTTTTGTCGGGCAACTTTACTTTGTAGCTTTTGAGCTGGCACTGCTTTTTTGACTTTTGATTTGCTTTTACTTTAAGAAAAGTAAATGCTTTGTCTTGCTTTTGTCGGGTAACTTTACTCTGTGCTTCTTGCTGGTTGACACGTAGAGCACTTTGTAAGGGATTCTCCTTTTGAGCTGTCTATTTTATTTGGTATGGGATATCTAATCCATCTTAAGGCTTTGTTAAGGGGTTTGTAATTAATTACTAGCCTAGGGGCTCCTCTCTCTATTTCGGCATGGTTTTGAACATAAAATCCCGAACAACTCCAAGGTGATTTACTTTGTCTAATTAATTTTTTATCCAATAAATCTTGGATTTCTTTGTTTTAGTAGGATCGGTGCATGCAAAAGAAAGGCAAAGAATTACTTTTAAATGCAAAGAAAAGAAAACCAGCCCAGTATGGCAATACTGGCACAGCAAATGAAAAATAAAGCAAATAAAAATGTAGATATAAGTTTGAGATCAAAAGAACTTTTGTAAATTATATTGATATTGTAAACTTACAGATATTGTCGAACCAAATACAGAATGCTTTTCTTCAGATAAGAAAAGGGCTAGAGGAATTTTCACAACAACAACACACGAACTCAAGGAAAGAATCCGACCATTTATAAATCATGGCGGATTTTACAATGGTTTAAGTCCGTGACGGACTTAACAAAGGATGAAGTCCGAAAATATCCGTGTCTTCATCATTGTAGCTTTTGTGTTGGCATTGCTTTTCTGATAAGCATAATTGCAGCTTCTGCGCTGGCACTGCTTTTTTTGACTTTTGATTTGCTTTTTCTTTAAGAAAAGTAAATGCTTTGTCTGGTGTCTTGCTTTTGTCGGGCAACTTTACTTTGTAGCTTTTGAGCTGGCACTGCTTTTTTGACTTTTGATTTGCTTTTACTTTAAGAAAAGTAAATGCTTTGTCTTGCTTTTGTCGGGTAACTTTACTCTGTGCTTCTTGCTGGTTGACACGTAGAGCACTTTGTAAGGGATTCTCCTTTTGAGCTGTCTATTTTATTTGGTATGGGATATCTAATCCATCTTAAGGCTTTGTTAAGGGGTTTGTAATTAATTACTAGCCTAGGGGCTCCTCTCTCTATTTCGGCATGGTTTTGAACATAAAATCCCGAACAACTCCAAGGTGATTTACTTTGTCTAATTAATTTTTTATCCAATAAATCTTGGATTTCTTTGTTTTAGTAGGATCGGTGCATGCAAAAGAAAGGCAAAGAATTACTTTTAAATGCAAAGAAAAGAAAACCAGCCCAGTATGGCAATACTGGCACAGCAAATGAAAAATAAAGCAAATAAAAATGTAGATATAAGTTTGAGATCAAAAGAACTTTTGTAAATTATATTGATATTGTAAACTTACAGATATTGTCGAACCAAATACAGAATGCTTTTCTTCAGATAAGAAAAGGGCTAGAGGAATTTTCACAACAACAACACACGAACTCAAGGAAAGAATCCGACCATTTATAAATCATGGCGGATTTTACAATGGTTTAAGTCCGTGACGGACTTAACAAAGGATGAAGTCCGAAAATATCCGTGTCTTCATCATTGTAGCTTTTGTGTTGGCATTGCTTTTCTGATAAGCATAATTGCAGCTTCTGCGCTGGCACTGCTTTTTTTGACTTTTGATTTGCTTTTTCTTTAAGAAAAGTAAATGCTTTGTCTGGTGTCTTGCTTTTGTCGGGCAACTTTACTTTGTAGCTTTTGAGCTGGCACTGCTTTTTTGACTTTTGATTTGCTTTTACTTTAAGAAAAGTAAATGCTTTGTCTTGCTTTTGTCGGGTAACTTTACTCTGTGCTTCTTGCTGGTTGACACGTAGAGCACTTTGTAAGGGATTCTCCTTTTGAGCTGTCTAAGAGGAGCAGCTTTCAGTTGCATGGAGAGTTTTGTCTTGTTAGAAATCATTACTGAAGTCAGGCTCTTGGGTAGCTTCAAGATCTATCCCAAAACAATCATCTTCATTTTGATATAGAGGATCTTCAGTTTCCCCTATTTCTTCAATTAATTCATCTTTTCCTTTTACCGAACCTTTGTGAGAGGCTGAACTTGACATGATCTCTGATAGCTTTTGATTCCAGGCTTCAGGATCTTTGATTGTGGCTAGTTGAGCCATATGCTTTGTCTTCTCGGTGAGAAATTGTTGATTCTCCTGAGTCTTGAGTTTTTCTTGATGTACAAAAGTAGGATTCTTTTGTATCCAGGTTCTGATATGTTCCATAGTGCAGAATTTCAGATCATATTTAGCCCACCATTTAATGCTGATATAGCGGACTAGATATTTAATGGCTGCATTTGAAGCTTTTGTCTCTATACCATAATCCCAAGACATGATCCAAGGCACCTTAAAATATACATAGAAGAAAAAGGGCTTGAATTCAGGGATAAAGGTGGAAGAGTTTTTGAAGTAATTAAATGCTTCCTGTATAGGAATAGGAATACATTTTTTGATTGGTCCGAATAACTCAAACCATTCAATAAACCAGGTAGGAAAGGTTTTCTGACAATTTTTGTGGAAATGGATAAACCATGAATGCTGGCGGTTCAAATAGTATAAAGTATTGTACCAAGCATCCACGTAATCCCAATAGGAAAAAGAAGGGGGCTGGAATGGTATTGTAAATTTCTTTTCTGTAAATGGATGCTGATTCCAGTCTTCTTTTGAAAGTACTTTTAAAATTTGTAATTGAGAAAAGACATTTCCATCTTCCCCCTGTCGGTGAGAAATAATGACGGATTTTGTTTGAACCAAAATCAATTCATAAAAAGTTCTGGTTTTGTTCAAAGAATGAGGCAGGAAGTGCCATTGTCCTGATCTTTGTGTTTTAGGAAAAACTAATGCTGTTGATTCAGCTGCGCAGTCTTTGATTTGATCTGGTTCCAGAGAGATAACCAGTTGATATTTTTCTTTGGTAACGTAGTTTGGAGAAAAGATTTCCAAATCGCTTTGGGTATTTTGTACTGTGGTTTTTGCATAGGATTTTGATGGATCTAAATCCTTTTGAGTGGGTAATTTTGGAAATGTTGCTGGTGTCGGCAACTGTTGTATATAGTCCTGAACCGTAAGGATTTTGGACTTTGGTGGTAAAGCTGGTAGCTTTTGTGGGTTACTGGATGATGCCGATTGCATCTTTTGACTTTGTGGTGTCTGTGGTTTTTGAGGGGTTTTTCCTGAGGGTCTCATTTTCCCTGTAAAAATTCTCTTGTCAAGAAATCTGGAAGAGAGTTATTTTCTCCTTTGATAAAAGTAATGTCAAAATCAAAACAAGATAAAATTGCTTGATAACGTGCAAAAATTTGTTTTGAAACCATATTCTTGACATCCTTTTCTAAAATTCTTTTTGCAGATTGACAATCAATCCTTAAAAGAAATTTTTGATTGATCAAATCATCTTGAAATTTGTTTATGCAGAAAACAATGGATGTAAATTCTTTTTTGATGGTACTATATTTTTGTTGGGTAGTATTCCAGGCTCCTGAGTGGAATCGAACTATTTGTTCGCTATTGGATTCTGGGCTTTTTTGTTTTAGTATTCCTCCATAGCCCAATTCTGAGGCATCGGTTTCTACTATTTTAAAGGCTTTGTAGTCTGGTATACCTAAGCAAGGTAGGTTTTGGACTTGTAACTTAAGATTTTTCACTGCTTGAGTCATTTCTTGGGTCCAAGCGGGTGGATTCTTCTTGAGTCTTTCAAATAATATTGCACAGGTTATTCTTAGGTCTGGTATGAAATCTGAGACATAATTTAGACATCCTAAGAATCTCTGTAATTGAGTTTTATCTTTAATTTCATCAGGAAACTTATTTGCAAATTCTATTGATCGACTAATAGGGACTATCGATCCTTTGTAAATATCGAATCCTAAAAATCTGACTTTTGTCTGAAAGAGTTTCATCTTTGGAGCTGAGACTACTAATCCATTGTTTTTAATTATTGTAAAAAATTCATCTAAATGATGGAAGTGTTGTTCTATTGAATTGGAAAAAACTAACACGTCATCAATATAGACTATAGTGAATTTTGTATAGGGATTAAAAATATCATTCATGATATGTTGAAACTCTGAGGGAGCATTCTTTAATCCAAAGGGCATTACGTTCCATTCATAATGTCCAAAGGGTACAACAAAAGCTGTTTTGTATCTGTCTTCTTCTGATATTTCAATTTGATAATATCCCGATTTCATATCAAATTTTGAAAATATCGAGGCATTAGATAATCTACCAATTAAGTCTTTCTTATTTGGTATGGGATATCTAATCCATCTTAAGGCTTTGTTAAGGGGTTTGTAATTAATTACTAGCCTAGGGGCTCCTCTCTCTATTTCGGCATGGTTTTGAACATAAAATCCCGAACAACTCCAAGGTGATTTACTTTGTCTAATTAATTTTTTATCCAATAAATCTTGGATTTCTTTCTTACAATATTCCAACATTTCAGCATTCATTTGAATAGGTCTAGCTTTGGTTGGAATTTGTGATTCTTTAAATTCTGGTTCATAGGGTAAAGTGACTACATACTTTTTCCTATTCCAGAAAGCGTTTGGATGGTTTGAGCATACTTCTTGTTCAAATTTTGTTTTAAGGCTTATAATTCTTTTTTGTATATTCGAATTTTGAAGATGTTCTTCAATTCTTTGGTAATGGATGTCTTTTTGTAAAAAATTAATTTGATTTCTTTTTCTTTTAATTCGATTTATTGTTAAGGAATTTTGTTGTAACATATTAATTTCTTTTTGTTTAGGTGGAAGCAGCCATTCAAATATGATGGTGCGTCCTACAGCATGTGAAATTATTCCATTGTGATCTACTTCAAAGGGCATAATTTGTTGTAAGAATGGTGTTCCTAGGATTGCCGGTTCTCCTAGATTTTTTACGAGGACGAATACGTTGTAAAAACATATTCCTTGATTACAAATGTACGAATTTGTTAATTTGTAATTAACATTAAGTTTATGACTACTAGCACTGTAAAAGCTTTCAGTAGTTTTTTCATAATATTTAGTAGGTATTAGTCCTTCTTGAATACAGTTCATATCTGCTCCAGAATCAATTAATACAACTAAATTTTTATGAAATTCTTTATTAACTATTAATTTCATTTGACAATACCATTTTTGGAATAACGTTTTTTGTATTGTATTAAGAAATTTTTCTTTATCCGGTTCTTTTGGCAATTCTACTAATTTATTAGAAGAAGTTGGATTCTGATTATTGTTTGTTTCAAGTTGAAGGATTCTTAAGTCTTGAGTTAAATCATTGGACTTGAGTTCTTGAATTTCTTCTTTAAGAATTTTTATTTCTTGTTGAAGATCTTGTATTGAAGTTGGTCTTACTTCTTTTTGTTGATATCTTTCTAAAATATGGTTCAATGTTATTGGTCTAAATTCTTTTGGTTCTTGTATATCCTCATCTTCATCTAATAAATCTTTTAATTTTATTAGATATTGTTTCTTTAAGTCTTCATCCTGTATTTTATCAATTATTTCTACTAAAAAAATTGCTTTTTCTGAAGAGATCATGTTGAGTTTCTTTTGACAATTTTGACATTCACATGGTCCAAATATTCCTTTTGGACATATTGTATTCTCTTGTTCTGATAATTCTGAATCAGATTCAGATTCTAAGATTTGTTCAATATATTGTTCATCTGTTGAATTATTGTCTTCGTTTTCTTCTTGAGAAGATATTTCTTCTTCATCGGAGGAAGAATTAATTAGTATTTTCATTAAATTTTTCTTCTGTTCTTCATCTATTTGAAGACTTTGTATTTTTTGAATGGTTTTACATTTGTTTGCAAAATGTCCTGATTTACCACATTTGTAACAGACTACATTTTTCTTTGATTTTTTATACATTTTTCTCTTTGGGTTTTGTCTCTTATTTTTGTAAAAATATTTTTCTTGTTTTTCATCTTTAGGATATCTCTTAAATTTTTTAAAATTTTTAAATTTTTTGTGTTTTTTCTTTTTCTCTTTTGATGGGATGTTTAAAGTACATCCATATTGATCACAAAATTCTCCTAATTCTTGTTTTCCTTTTCTGAATTCAGTATTATATTTATTTTGCATTTTTGCTTCATTACAGAAGGCTAATCCTTCGCTTATAATTGTATTGTTTATCTGTCCATATGTTAAATCATCATATAGGACTGTTGTTTGACCTGGCCTTGCATATTTTTCTTTAACTACTTTCTTTATCCTTTCGGCAAAAAGCTTAGGAAGTCCAGAAATATATCTTTCTTTCCAATAAGCCGCATAGCCATCAGGTCTTTGACATACTAAGGGGATAAAATTATCTTTATACCACCTAAAGTCTGATAATTTTGGACATCTTAGATTTTGTAATATTGATAATTGTCTTTCATTATACTCTTGTGGTTGTCCTACAAAATGAGCTACGATGGCATATAGTAATGTTTCACAGCAATCAGGGACTCTATTAATTTGTCCTGCTGCATTTGTTTCAGGCCTTGTTGCATTTTTTATTGTTTCTTTACTTCTTATTAAATTATCCCACCATCCTTTTAGAGCTCCAGTGAACCCTAAAATAATTATATCTAATATTCTAGAATCATCCATATTTTTTATTCTATAGGCTGATATAGCCATACACATTTGTTGTACTGTATTCATAATTTCATTTTCGCTCATACCGTCAATATTCCATTCTAGAATACCCGATCCGGTAAATACATTTTGATTATAATCGCTTCTTTCTTCGAACTGAAGATTTGGTACTGTAGGTCTTGGGTAATAATTTTTTGTTGTAGTTACATAAGTTGGTGTTACCTTTTTTATTCTTTCAATAAAATTTGGAGTTGGGTTTTCCTTTTGTATAGTATTAATTTTTGAGGATTTTTCCTTTTCAAATATTTTTTCTATTTTTTGTGTTAAATCAGATATTAAATCTTCATTTGAGAATTTAAATTCTGATGCATTTTTTCTAGATATTGGTTCATGTTTATATATTGGTCTAATTTCTAATTCTGATTTCTTATTTTGTTCTATTGTTTCTTTAAACAGATTTATGGGTCTATTGCTTAGATTCAAATGAGGGTATGTCGAAGAAGGCTTTTCTTCTATGTTTATAAGTGTATCTTGTTTGTTTTCTATCCTTTCGAGTTGTTGACCTATTGTAACTAATATTTGATTTGTATAATTATTTTGATTTTGTATATTTGATATATCTTTTTTATTTATGGATTCATTCATATTTGCTGATCCTATTGTTTTAAATGGTGAGGCTACTACATCATAGTTTCCTACCTTTATTGCTATTTCTGTCAGTGGTGGATGAACCGATTCTACAGGTGTTGCTTTTGTATTTGTGGGAATCCAAGTTTGTGAAACTTTTTGGGTAACATTTATTCTTGGATGATTTTCACTAAAAGGATTGAATATTTGATTATTGTATGTATATTGACTTAACCATTTAAAAAATGGAATTTCCATTTTTACTTGATTCATCATTTCATAATATTCTATTCGAATATTATTTCTTTGCTCTTCGGTAAAATTGGTAAAAAACCAATTTCTTTTTATCCTATGTTCTGGTGACATAAATTCTTTTTGAATTAAGTCTTTGTTAATTTGGTATTCTTTCTTTTTAATCATCATTATTTGATGTCTTGTTGGTGATTGTTGATTATCAAATCTTTGTTCTAGATTGGTTTGAGTTTCTTCAAGGGATTCTACTGATCTAGTATCTTGTATGTTTTCTCTAGGTATTTGTAGGGGTATTTGGTTTGACTCATACAAAGGTCTAGGTATTTGTATTTGATCTATTTCATACAATGGTCTTGGTATTTGTGGTCTAAAGTCTACACCTCTTAAGTTGACATTAGGTATTGTTTGTGAGACAGGAGTTGGTATTCTACTAGGATCTAAAGAAGTTCTAGCTGTTTCAAATCCTGTTCTTATTGTTGAGTCAGATAGTTCGGTTATTCTAACAGAACTACTTCTTCTTAAAGGCCTAATATAGGCTTCACCTTCTCTTGATACATAAGTAAATTCTATTGTTGTTGTATCTTGTGAAGGAGGTGGTACCGCATCTGGTATTCTCCACATATCAGGAAAGGTGACTTCATCATGTCGAAGTCTTCTTGGTGTTGTAATATTTGCCTGCCTAGAGTTAGCTTCAAATATTATTGTTTCAGTTCTGGGTGATTCCCTAAGAGCAAATATATTTTGATTTGTTTTTGTTACCTTAAAACATATTCTATACAAAATATTAACTGTTGAAACCCCATGTCTTACTGGTCTGTTAGCTTGACTAACATCTAAGGTTAGACATCCTTCAGTTTCAGAATCTTGAAGTCTTATTGTATAATTTGGGAAGCAATTAAAGTAAGCTGGTCCATTATGAAGGTTGGTTTCCATAGCGGCCACTATTGATTCATCAAAGTTTGTTCTTCTTTTATCTCTTACGGCTAAGAGAACTGGGGTATTTATCCCTATTCTGTGAAGAGGTTTTGCTGCTACTTGAACTAATCCTACGTTTAAGTAGTTATAGTTCCTTTTGTATTTTTGAATTATTTCTTGTGTTACCAATGGTATACTCTGTGATTCTTCACTGATTCCTACATCGTCTTCTATTGTTTTAACAACTCTTGTAAAACTAAAATCAAAGGTATTCCTAAGATATACCTGAGATTCTTCAAATCTTGGTATTGAAAAATTTTGTAAATTTCTTTCTACATGAATTATTTCTTCTTCATGCATGTTTACTGCATTGCTATTGTCTAGGGTTATTGGTCTTCCTAATTCGCTTGCATTACTTGAAGAAGTCGCATCACTTCTCCTAGATAGCATCCTAACCAATCTATTGGCCATTATCCTATATGGACATTGACTTTCTAAGTGTTTAGGTTTAACTACTGGCAGTAGGTAATCCAATGGTCTCACTGCCCCTTGGGTCTTACAGCCAGGTCCGCCTAGTTCCAACGTAGCTTCAACCGTAAACTTAGATTATCAAGGTTTTCTACAGGGTAACTCCTATAGATACAGGCTCTGATACCATGTTTTAGTAGGATCGGTGCATGCAAAAGAAAGGCAAAGAATTACTTTTAAATGCAAAGAAAAGAAAACCAGCCCAGTATGGCAATACTGGCACAGCAAATGAAAAATAAAGCAAATAAAAATGTAGATATAAGTTTGAGATCAAAAGAACTTTTGTAAATTATATTGATATTGTAAACTTACAGATATTGTCGAACCAAATACAGAATGCTTTTCTTCAGATAAGAAAAGGGCTAGAGGAATTTTCACAACAACAACACACGAACTCAAGGAAAGAATCCGACCATTTATAAATCATGGCGGATTTTACAATGGTTTAAGTCCGTGACGGACTTAACAAAGGATGAAGTCCGAAAATATCCGTGTCTTCATCATTGTAGCTTTTGTGTTGGCATTGCTTTTCTGATAAGCATAATTGCAGCTTCTGCGCTGGCACTGCTTTTTTTGACTTTTGATTTGCTTTTTCTTTAAGAAAAGTAAATGCTTTGTCTGGTGTCTTGCTTTTGTCGGGCAACTTTACTTTGTAGCTTTTGAGCTGGCACTGCTTTTTTGACTTTTGATTTGCTTTTACTTTAAGAAAAGTAAATGCTTTGTCTTGCTTTTGTCGGGTAACTTTACTCTGTGCTTCTTGCTGGTTGACACGTAGAGCACTTTGTAAGGGATTCTCCTTTTGAGCTGTCTAAGAGGAGCAGCTTTCAGTTGCATGGAGAGTTTTGTCTTGTTAGAAATCATTACTGAAGTCAGGCTCTTGGGTAGCTTCAAGATCTATCCCAAAACAATCATCTTCATTTTGATATAGAGGATCTTCAGTTTCCCCTATTTCTTCAATTAATTCATCTTTTCCTTTTACCGAACCTTTGTGAGAGGCTGAACTTGACATGATCTCTGATAGCTTTTGATTCCAGGCTTCAGGATCTTTGATTGTGGCTAGTTGAGCCATATGCTTTGTCTTCTCGGTGAGAAATTGTTGATTCTCCTGAGTCTTGAGTTTTTCTTGATGTACAAAAGTAGGATTCTTTTGTATCCAGGTTCTGATATGTTCCATAGTGCAGAATTTCAGATCATATTTAGCCCACCATTTAATGCTGATATAGCGGACTAGATATTTAATGGCTGCATTTGAAGCTTTTGTCTCTATACCATAATCCCAAGACATGATCCAAGGCACCTTAAAATATACATAGAAGAAAAAGGGCTTGAATTCAGGGATAAAGGTGGAAGAGTTTTTGAAGTAATTAAATGCTTCCTGTATAGGAATAGGAATACATTTTTTGATTGGTCCGAATAACTCAAACCATTCAATAAACCAGGTAGGAAAGGTTTTCTGACAATTTTTGTGGAAATGGATAAACCATGAATGCTGGCGGTTCAAATAGTATAAAGTATTGTACCAAGCATCCACGTAATCCCAATAGGAAAAAGAAGGGGGCTGGAATGGTATTGTAAATTTCTTTTCTGTAAATGGATGCTGATTCCAGTCTTCTTTTGAAAGTACTTTTAAAATTTGTAATTGAGAAAAGACGTTTCCATCTTCCCCCTGTCGGTGAGAAATAATGACGGATTTTGTTTGAACCAAAATCAATTCATAAAAAGTTCTGGTTTTGTTCAAAGAATGAGGCAGGAAGTGCCATTGTCCTGATCTTTGTGTTTTAGGAAAAACTAATGCTGCTGATTCAGCTGCGCAGTCTTTGATTTGATCTGGTTCCAGAGAGATAACCAGTTGATATTTTTCTTTGGTAACGTAGTTTGGAGAAAAGATTTCCAAATCGCTTTGGGTATTTTGTACTGTGGTTTTTGCATAGGATTTTGATGGATCTAAATCCTTTTGAGTGGGTAATTTTGGAAATGTTGCTGGTGTCGGCAACTGTTGTATATAGTCCTGAACCGTAAGGATTTTGGACTTTGGTGGTAAAGCTGGTAGCTTTTGTGGGTTACTGGATGATGCCGATTGCATCTTTTGACTTTGTGGTGTCTGTGGTTTTTGAGGGGTTTTTCCTGAGGGTCTCATTTTCCCTGTAAAAATTCTCTTGTCAAGAAATCTGGAAGAGAGTTATTTTCTCCTTTGATAAAAGTAATGTCAAAATCAAAACAAGATAAAATTGCTTGATAACGTGCAAAAATTTGTTTTGAAACCATATTCTTGACATCCTTTTCTAAAATTCTTTTTGCAGATTGACAATCAATCCTTAAAAGAAATTTTTGATTGATCAAATCATCTTGAAATTTGTTTATGCAGAAAACAATGGATGTAAATTCTTTTTTGATGGTACTATATTTTTGTTGGGTAGTATTCCAGGCTCCTGAGTGGAATCGAACTATTTGTTCGCTATTGGATTCTGGGCTTTTTTGTTTTAGTATTCCTCCATAGCCCAATTCTGAGGCATCGGTTTCTACTATTTTAAAGGCTTTGTAGTCTGGTATACCTAAGCAAGGTAGGTTTTGGACTTGTAACTTAAGATTTTTCACTGCTTGAGTCATTTCTTGGGTCCAAGCGGGTGGATTCTTCTTGAGTCTTTCAAATAATATTCCACAGGTTATTCTTAGGTCTGGTATGAAATCTGAGACATAATTTAGACATCCTAAGAATCTCTGTAATTGAGTTTTATCTTTAATTTCATCAGGAAACTTATTTGCAAATTCTATTGATCGACTAATAGGGACTATCGATCCTTTGTAAATATCGAATCCTAAAAATCTGACTTTTGTCTGAAAGAGTTTCATCTTTGGAGCTGAGACTACTAATCCATTGTTTTTAATTATTGTAAAAAATTCATCTAAATGATGGAAGTGTTGTTCTATTGAATTGGAAAAAACTAACACGTCATCAATATAGACTATAGTGAATTTTGTATAGGGATTAAAAATATCATTCATGATATGTTGAAACTCTGAGGGAGCATTCTTTAATCCAAAGGGCATTACGTTCCATTCATAATGTCCAAAGGGTACAACAAAAGCTGTTTTGTATCTGTCTTCTTCTGATATTTCAATTTGATAATATCCCGATTTCATATCAAATTTTGAAAATATCGAGGCATTAGATAATCTACCAATTAAGTCTTTCTTATTTGGTATGGGATATCTAATCCATCTTAAGGCTTTGTTAAGGGGTTTGTAATTAATTACTAGCCTAGGGGCTCCTCTCTCTATTTCGGCATGGTTTTGAACATAAAATCCCGAACAACTCCAAGGTGATTTACTTTGTCTAATTAATTTTTTATCCAATAAATCTTGGATTTCTTTCTTACAATATTCCAACATTTCAGCATTCATTTGAATAGGTCTAGCTTTGGTTGGAATTTGTGATTCTTTAAATTCTGGTTCATAGGGTAAAGTGACTACATACTTTTTGTTGATATCTTACTAAAACATGGTATCAGAGCCTGTATCTATAGGAGTTACCCTGTAGAAAACCTTGATAATCTAAGTTTACGGTTGAAGCTACGTTGGAACTAGGCGGACCTGGCTGTAAGACCCAAGGGGCAGTGAGACCATTGGATTACCTACTGCCAGTAGTTAAACCTAAACACTTAGAAAGTCAATGTCCATATAGGATAATGGCCAATAGATTGGTTAGGATGCTATCTAGGAGAAGTGATGCGACTTCTTCAAGTAATGCAAGCGAATTAGGAAGACCAATAACCCTAGACAATAGCAATGCAGTAAACATGCATGAAGAAGAAATAATTCATGTAGAAAGAAATTTACAAAATTTTTCAATACCAAGATTTGAAGAATCTCAGGTATATCTTAGGAATACCTTTGATTTTAGTTTTACAAGAGTTGTTAAAACAATAGAAGACGATGTAGGAATCAGTGAAGAATCACAGAGTATACCATTGGTAACACAAGAAATAATTCAAAAATACAAAAGGAACTATAACTACTTAAACGTAGGATTAGTTCAAGTAGCAGCAAAACCTCTTCACAGAATAGGGATAAATACCCCAGTTCTCTTAGCCGTAAGAGATAAAAGAAGAACAAACTTTGATGAATCAATAGTGGCCGCTATGGAAACCAACCTTCATAATGGACCAGCTTACTTTAATTGCTTCCCAAATTATACAATAAGACTTCAAGATTCTGAAACTGAAGGATGTCTAACCTTAGATGTTAGTCAAGCTAACAGACAAGTAAGACATGGGGTTTCAACAGTTAATATTTTGTATAGAATATGTTTTAAGGTAACAAAAACAAATCAAAATATATTTGCTCTTAGGGAATCACCCAGAACTGAAACAATAATATTTGAAGCTAACTCTAGGCAGGCAAATATTACAACACCAAGAAGACTTCGACATGATGAAGTCACCTTTCCTGATATGTGGAGAATACCAGATGCGGTACCACCTCCTTCACAAGATACAACAACAATAGAATTTACTTATGTATCAAGAGAAGGTGAAGCCTATATTAGGCCTTTAAGAAGAAGTAGTTCTGTTAGAATAACCGAACTATCTGACTCAACAATAAGAACAGGATTTGAAACAGCTAGAACTTCTTTAGATCCTAGTAGAATACCAACTCCTGTCTCACAAACAATACCTAATGTCAACTTAAGAGGTGTAGACTTTAGACCACAAATACCAAGACCATTGTATGAAATAGATCAAATACAAATACCTAGACCTTTGTATGAGTCAAACCAAATACCCCTACAAATACCTAGAGAAAACATACAAGATACTAGATCAGTAGAATCCCTTGAAGAAACTCAAACCAATCTAGAACAAAGATTTGATAATCAACAATCACCAACAAGACATCAAATAATGATGATTAAAAAGAAAGAATACCAAATTAACAAAGACTTAATTCAAAAAGAATTTATGTCACCAGAACATAGGATAAAAAGAAATTGGTTTTTTACCAATTTTACCGAAGAGCAAAGAAATAATATTCGAATAGAATATTATGAAATGATGAATCAAGTAAAAATGGAAATTCCATTTTTTAAATGGTTAAGTCAATATACATACAATAATCAAATATTCAATCCTTTTAGTGAAAATCATCCAAGAATAAATGTTACCCAAAAAGTTTCACAAACTTGGATTCCCACAAATACAAAAGCAACACCTGTAGAATCGGTTCATCCACCACTGACAGAAATAGCAATAAAGGTAGGAAACTATGATGTAGTAGCCTCACCATTTAAAACAATAGGATCAGCAAATATGAATGAATCCATAAATAAAAAAGATATATCAAATATACAAAATCAAAATAATTATACAAATCAAATATTAGTTACAATAGGTCAACAACTCGAAAGGATAGAAAACAAACAAGATACACTTATAAACATAGAAGAAAAGCCTTCTTCGACATACCCTCATTTGAATCTAAGCAATAGACCCATAAATCTGTTTAAAGAAACAATAGAACAAAATAAGAAATCAGAATTAGAAATTAGACCAATATATAAACATGAACCAATATCTAGAAAAAATGCATCAGAATTTAAATTCTCAAATGAAGATTTAATATCTGATTTAACACAAAAAATAGAAAAAATATTTGAAAAGGAAAAATCCTCAAAAATTAATACTATACAAAAGGAAAACCCAACTCCAAATTTTATTGAAAGAATAAAAAAGGTAACACCAACTTATGTAACTACAACAAAAAATTATTACCCAAGACCTACAGTACCAAATCTTCAGTTCGAAGAAAGAAGCGATTATAATCAAAATGTATTTACCGGATCGGGTATTCTAGAATGGAATATTGACGGTATGAGCGAAAATGAAATTATGAATACAGTACAACAAATGTGTATGGCTATATCAGCCTATAGAATAAAAAATATGGATGATTCTAGAATATTAGATATAATTATTTTAGGGTTCACTGGAGCTCTAAAAGGATGGTGGGATAATTTAATAAGAAGTAAAGAAACAATAAAAAATGCAACAAGGCCTGAAACAAATGCAGCAGGACAAATTAATAGAGTCCCTGATTGCTGTGAAACATTACTATATGCCATCGTAGCTCATTTTGTAGGACAACCACAAGAGTATAATGAAAGACAATTATCAATATTACAAAATCTAAGATGTCCAAAATTATCAGACTTTAGGTGGTATAAAGATAATTTTATCCCCTTAGTATGTCAAAGACCTGATGGCTATGCGGCTTATTGGAAAGAAAGATATATTTCTGGACTTCCTAAGCTTTTTGCCGAAAGGATAAAGAAAGTAGTTAAAGAAAAATATGCAAGGCCAGGTCAAACAACAGTCCTATATGATGATTTAACATATGGACAGATAAACAATACAATTATAAGCGAAGGATTAGCCTTCTGTAATGAAGCAAAAATGCAAAATAAATATAATACTGAATTCAGAAAAGGAAAACAAGAATTAGGAGAATTTTGTGATCAATATGGATGTACTTTAAACATCCCATCAAAAGAGAAAAAGAAAAAACACAAAAAATTTAAAAATTTTAAAAAATTTAAGAGATATCCTAAAGATGAAAAACAAGAAAAATATTTTTACAAAAATAAGAGACAAAACCCAAAGAGAAAAATGTATAAAAAATCAAAGAAAAATGTAGTCTGTTACAAATGTGGTAAATCAGGACATTTTGCAAACAAATGTAAAACCATTCAAAAAATACAAAGTCTTCAAATAGATGAAGAACAGAAGAAAAATTTAATGAAAATACTAATTAATTCTTCCTCCGATGAAGAAGAAATATCTTCTCAAGAAGAAAACGAAGACAATAATTCAACAGATGAACAATATATTGAACAAATCTTAGAATCTGAATCTGATTCAGAATTATCAGAACAAGAGAATACAATATGTCCAAAAGGAATATTTGGACCATGTGAATGTCAAAATTGTCAAAAGAAACTCAACATGATCTCTTCAGAAAAAGCAATTTTTTTAGTAGAAATAATTGATAAAATACAGGATGAAGACTTAAAGAAACAATATCTAATAAAATTAAAAGATTTATTAGATGAAGATGAGGATATACAAGAACCAAAAGAATTTAGACCAATAACATTGAACCATATTTTAGAAAGATATCAACAAAAAGAAGTAAGACCAACTTCAATACAAGATCTTCAACAAGAAATAAAAATTCTTAAAGAAGAAATTCAAGAACTCAAGTCCAATGATTTAACTCAAGACTTAAGAATCCTTCAACTTGAAACAAACAATAATCAGAATCCAACTTCTTCTAATAAATTAGTAGAATTGCCAAAAGAACCGGATAAAGAAAAATTTCTTAATACAATACAAAAAACGTTATTCCAAAAATGGTATTGTCAAATGAAATTAGTAGTTAATAAAGAATTTCATAAAAATTTAGTTGTATTAATTGATTCTGGAGCAGATATGAACTGTATTCAAGAAGGACTAATACCTACTAAATATTATGAAAAAACTACTGAAAGCTTTTACAGTGCTAGTAGTCATAAACTTAATGTTAATTACAAATTAACAAATTCGTACATTTGTAATCAAGGAATATGTTTTTACAACGTATTCGTCCTCGTAAAAAATCTAGGAGAACCGGCAATCCTAGGAACACCATTCTTACAACAAATTATGCCCTTTGAAGTAGATCACAATGGAATAATTTCACATGCTGTAGGACGCACCATCATATTTGAATGGCTGCTTCCACCTAAACAAAAAGAAATTAATATGTTACAACAAAATTCCTTAACAATAAATCGAATTAAAAGAAAAAGAAATCAAATTAATTTTTTACAAAAAGACATCCATTACCAAAGAATTGAAGAACATCTTCAAAATTCGAATATACAAAAAAGAATTATAAGCCTTAAAACAAAATTTGAACAAGAAGTATGCTCAAACCATCCAAACGCTTTCTGGAATAGGAAAAAGTATGTAGTCACTTTACCCTATGAACCAGAATTTAAAGAATCACAAATTCCAACCAAAGCTAGACCTATTCAAATGAATGCTGAAATGTTGGAATATTGTAAGAAAGAAATCCAAGATTTATTGGATAAAAAATTAATTAGACAAAGTAAATCACCTTGGAGTTGTTCGGGATTTTATGTTCAAAACCATGCCGAAATAGAGAGAGGAGCCCCTAGGCTAGTAATTAATTACAAACCCCTTAACAAAGCCTTAAGATGGATTAGATATCCCATACCAAATAAGAAAGACTTAATTGGTAGATTATCTAATGCCTCGATATTTTCAAAATTTGATATGAAATCGGGATATTATCAAATTGAAATATCAGAAGAAGACAGATACAAAACAGCTTTTGTTGTACCCTTTGGACATTATGAATGGAACGTAATGCCCTTTGGATTAAAGAATGCTCCCTCAGAGTTTCAACATATCATGAATGATATTTTTAATCCCTATACAAAATTCACTATAGTCTATATTGATGACGTGTTAGTTTTTTCCAATTCAATAGAACAACACTTCCATCATTTAGATGAATTTTTTACAATAATTAAAAACAATGGATTAGTAGTCTCAGCTCCAAAGATGAAACTCTTTCAGACAAAAGTCAGATTTTTAGGATTCGATATTTACAAAGGATCGATAGTCCCTATTAGTCGATCAATAGAATTTGCAAATAAGTTTCCTGATGAAATTAAAGATAAAACTCAATTACAGAGATTCTTAGGATGTCTAAATTATGTCTCAGATTTCATACCAGACCTAAGAATAACCTGTGCAATATTATTTGAAAGACTCAAGAAGAATCCACCCGCTTGGACCCAAGAAATGACTCAAGCAGTGAAAAATCTTAAGTTACAAGTCCAAAACCTACCTTGCTTAGGTATACCAGACTACAAAGCCTTTAAAATAGTAGAAACCGATGCCTCAGAATTGGGCTATGGAGGAATACTAAAACAAAAAAGCCCAGAATCCAATAGCGAACAAATAGTTCGATTCCACTCAGGAGCCTGGAATACTACCCAACAAAAATATAGTACCATCAAAAAAGAATTTACATCCATTGTTTTCTGCATAAACAAATTTCAAGATGATTTGATCAATCAAAAATTTCTTTTAAGGATTGATTGTCAATCTGCAAAAAGAATTTTAGAAAAGGATGTCAAGAATATGGTTTCAAAACAAATTTTTGCACGTTATCAAGCAATTTTATCTTGTTTTGATTTTGACATTACTTTTATCAAAGGAGAAAATAACTCTCTTCCAGATTTCTTGACAAGAGAATTTTTACAGGGAAAATGAGACCCTCAGGAAAAACCCCTCAAAAACCACAGACACCACAAAGTCAAAAGATGCAATCGGCATCATCCAGTAACCCACAAAAGCTACCAGCTTTACCACCAAAGTCCAAAATCCTTACGGTTCAGGACTATATACAACAGTTGCCGACACCAGCAACATTTCCAAAATTACCCACTCAAAAGGATTTAGATCCATCAAAATCCTATGCAAAAACCACAGTACAAAATACCCAAAGCGATTTGGAAATCTTTTCTCCAAACTACGTTACCAAAGAAAAATATCAACTGGTTATCTCTCTGGAACCAGATCAAATCAAAGACTGCGCAGCTGAATCAGCAGCATTAGTTTTTCCTAAAACACAAAGATCAGGACAATGGCACTTCCTGCCTCATTCTTTGAACAAAACCAGAACTTTTTATGAATTGATTTTGGTTCAAACAAAATCCGTCATTATTTCTCACCGACAGGGGGAAGATGGAAACGTCTTTTCTCAATTACAAATTTTAAAAGTACTTTCAAAAGAAGACTGGAATCAGCATCCATTTACAGAAAAGAAATTTACAATACCATTCCAGCCCCCTTCTTTTTCCTATTGGGATTACGTGGATGCTTGGTACAATACTTTATACTATTTGAACCGCCAGCATTCATGGTTTATCCATTTCCACAAAAATTGTCAGAAAACCTTTCCTACCTGGTTTATTGAATGGTTTGAGTTATTCGGACCAATCAAAAAATGTATTCCTATTCCTATACAGGAAGCATTTAATTACTTCAAAAACTCTTCCACCTTTATCCCTGAATTCAAGCCCTTTTTCTTCTATGTATATTTTAAGGTGCCTTGGATCATGTCTTGGGATTATGGTATAGAGACAAAAGCTTCAAATGCAGCCATTAAATATCTAGTCCGCTATATCAGCATTAAATGGTGGGCTAAATATGATCTGAAATTCTGCACTATGGAACATATCAGAACCTGGATACAAAAGAATCCTACTTTTGTACATCAAGAAAAACTCAAGACTCAGGAGAATCAACAATTTCTCACCGAGAAGACAAAGCATATGGCTCAACTAGCCACAATCAAAGATCCTGAAGCCTGGAATCAAAAGCTATCAGAGATCATGTCAAGTTCAGCCTCTCACAAAGGTTCGGTAAAAGGAAAAGATGAATTAATTGAAGAAATAGGGGAAACTGAAGATCCTCTATATCAAAATGAAGATGATTGTTTTGGGATAGATCTTGAAGCTACCCAAGAGCCTGACTTCAGTAATGATTTCTAACAAGACAAAACTCTCCATGCAACTGAAAGCTGCTCCTCTTAGACAGCTCAAAAGGAGAATCCCTTACAAAGTGCTCTACGTGTCAACCAGCAAGAAGCACAGAGTAAAGTTACCCGACAAAAGCAAGACAAAGCATTTACTTTTCTTAAAGTAAAAGCAAATCAAAAGTCAAAAAAGCAGTGCCAGCTCAAAAGCTACAAAGTAAAGTTGCCCGACAAAAGCAAGACACCAGACAAAGCATTTACTTTTCTTAAAGAAAAAGCAAATCAAAAGTCAAAAAAAGCAGTGCCAGCGCAGAAGCTGCAATTATGCTTATCAGAAAAGCAATGCCAACACAAAAGCTACAATGATGAAGACACGGATATTTTCGGACTTCATCCTTTGTTAAGTCCGTCACGGACTTAAACCATTGTAAAATCCGCCATGATTTATAAATGGTCGGATTCTTTCCTTGAGTTCGTGTGTTGTTGTTGTGAAAATTCCTCTAGCCCTTTTCTTATCTGAAGAAAAGCATTCTGTATTTGGTTCGACAATATCTGTAAGTTTACAATATCAATATAATTTACAAAAGTTCTTTTGATCTCAAACTTATATCTACATTTTTATTTGCTTTATTTTTCATTTGCTGTGCCAGTATTGCCATACTGGGCTGGTTTTCTTTTCTTTGCATTTAAAAGTAATTCTTTGCCTTTCTTTTGCATGCACCGATCCTACTAAAACATGGTATCAGAGCCTGTATCTATAGGAGTTACCCTGTAGAAAACCTTGATAATCTAAGTTTACGGTTGAAGCTACGTTGGAACTAGGCGGACCTGGCTGTAAGACCCAAGGGGCAGTGAGACCATTGGATTACCTACTGCCAGTAGTTAAACCTAAACACTTAGAAAGTCAATGTCCATATAGGATAATGGCCAATAGATTGGTTAGGATGCTATCTAGGAGAAGTGATGCGACTTCTTCAAGTAATGCAAGCGAATTAGGAAGACCAATAACCCTAGACAATAGCAATGCAGTAAACATGCATGAAGAAGAAATAATTCATGTAGAAAGAAATTTACAAAATTTTTCAATACCAAGATTTGAAGAATCTCAGGTATATCTTAGGGTTTATATATAGATACAAAAGCAAGACACCAGACAAAGCATTTACTTTTCTTAAAGAAAAAGCAAATCAAAAG